>CAIGRQ010145908.1:0-10715 GCA_903798375.1 Fraxinus sp. D2006-0159
CTTGCGATCAGTTTCATAACAAAATCTTATTTTAATTCATATAAAATAGGGGCATAATGTATTTATTGTTCTCATTTTTGCCATGTACAAACATTTTATATATTATTATTCAAAACTTTTGTATGTTAAATTATTCAATATAGCTAAAAATAATGGGATTCGTTATTTTCATTTACCATTCTTATATATCTAGGCCCTGTCTGGTGGGGCTTTTTCAACCAAAAAAAGGGATTTTTGTACCGTTAGAAATTAAACTTAGCAGCCATTGTTGACCCCATGTCTCACAGGTGGGACCTNGGCCCTGTCTGGTGGGGCTTTTTCAACCAAAAAAAGGGATTTTTGTACCGTTAGAAATTAAACTTAGCAGCCATTGTTGACCCCATGTCTCACAGGTGGGACCTCCATGTTGAAAAACGGTAACATTTCCAATTAAAATCTGATGAAAAGTTCCACCAGACACACCCCTAGTTCCCACTCTCATCTATTCCGATTAAAATTTTAAAAAATTACTATATTCATCAATATTACATTCCAATAATATCCTTATTAAATTCATTCATTTAATAACTCTATTACCCACACCATTTTTATATATACTAGTTTTTTTACGTGTGCAATCCACATGTTGCGTTAGTTTGAAGGTAATATTAGCGTATGTGGTAGATTGTATTACAAAATCTTTCCACATATTTGAATGAAATAAATAATATTTTATAGAGATATAATGGTGAATCCAAATTTTGAAAAGAGGGGTTTGTTAGCAATATCATCTAACTTTCTAATCAACATAAAAATGAAAAAAAAAAAAACAGAATGGGGTATTCATAAATTATCATGAATACCATATTGACAGGTAAATGTATCACAAGTTTGCTCTTGAAGATATTATCCACTCTCACCATTAGATACAAGCTTCTCTATTTTGTAAATATTATCTTGAAGAAATGTCTTCTTCAACCATATCTTCTACACTCGGTACAGGAATTGAAGCATCATATTATGCAACAAGCAGCAGTAAGACATGTTGCAAAGTTATGGAAAAAAAACGAAAAGAAAAACAAAGCAGACCTTCCAAATTGTAGATGAGTTTTTGAATACCTAGAGGGTGATTTAGGTACAAATTGACGGAGGTACATATCTATGTATCACTTTCAAATTTGGGTTCCTAGAACCAAGAGAAGTAACAAGTGTTAGAATGATAGCATCTCAGACCATTTACATATTGCCTAAAGACAAACATCATAGACCTGCATCCAAAAGAAGAACTTCCTGTCATCCGTATGAAACTTCAGGATGTAAACCTTTCCAGAAGATTGATTAACCTGAACAAAATAGATAAATCAAGAATCAACTGTAAATATTATGAATTTGAAAAGTGAAACTTATGCAGTTCGACCATAACAATACCTAGAAAGGGTGAATAAGTATTTTATGCGGAATTAAAATTATTAATTAATTAGCAACAAGTCACCAATTAATTATCTCTAGATGGTTATTCAATCAAGTAAATTAATCCTATGTTTGAATACCGCAGTTCATATAATCAATAAGTAAAGCAGTAAAAAAACACAAGAATGATAACGGAGAAACCCTAACTGGGTAAAAACTCAACGTACTTTGTCAGTCAACAATTCATTATAAATGATTCGTGACTTACAATCCACCAAACTAGGCGATGACATGTACTAATTGATCTCATGACTGCAATTTCAACAGTTCTCCTAAATGTTGTGCTCCTGCACCAATTCCAGCTGCTATTTCCAAAGCTCTCATGGATTTTACCCTCCTGTAGCAACTCCTAGCTTTGTAGAATCGTTTATCTCCTATGTAACTCGAAGAACAACCTGTTCTTCACCAACTGGAACTTCAGTTACCTTCCTCGATCTTTAGCAACTATGACATATATGTGGGAAAAAATGGTGTGGTATTTGGATTAAGAATATGATGTTTTTCTCACTACCAAGAACGATTCTCAATGAAACATAAAGGTTGAAAGCTCCAAAAATTAAGAGAATATGAAAGGACAGTGTTTGCTCAATGTTCAACCTTAATAATTCTCGTTCAGTGGCTTTAAAATATATATAGGTAGGGTAGAAAACAGATGGGTCAGAAAAAAAGCTTTTAAAACGCAAAATAAAAAATTCTCGTATAACCTTGTCGTTCGAGCGAGAGCTCAGCAACGATCGAGTGATAGGTTGTCACTCGAGCGAAGGAGGGACGATAGTCTAGTGGTGCAGTTTCTATTTCTGTAGCTCAAGCCAACTTTTGACGACAGTCTAGCGAAAATCTACGTCGTTTTCCTCCTTATTCCAAACTTAAAACCCTAAACCTATTTAACTAACTTTTATTAAACAAATTGCACATTACTCCTTAAACTTTTACAACCTATCAATTTAAGTCATTTTGTTTACAGAATTTGCCAATTACAAAATCAACTAAAACCTAACAAAAGGAAAAAAAAAAATCTTAACGACTATAGACAACACAAGACCAAAAAATATGCACCTTTTCAAAAAATGCTTCATCTGGAAAGACAATTTGATCCTGCATACAACTTATGTTAAGAAATAAGTTGGAGGAAAATGAGAGTAGATAAGAGTAGTAATATCAACTGTAACAGAACCAAGATAAATGATAAACGGAAAAAGAATAAGCATCAGGTTTCCATTGTCCTAATAAATATATGAAACAACATACATTTTCAACAATGTTCACAGATTGATCCAGCCACTGAAAATGGATTAGCCCTTCTTCACCCTATTGAAAACAGGAAGATTGATCTCTATTCAGGATGTGAATTCAACAATTAAAATACGAAGTAAACTGAACCCAAACATAGGAAACTTTTAAACTCTTAGGGAGAATACTCAAAAAATAAACATAAACACAAGGACAAAATTAACAGAGACAATTTTCTGTAATCACTCATACCCTTCCTATTTACACAAGTCCTTTACGAGAATTAGGGACAACACGGTTTTCCTCCATAAGCATTTTCTCTACACGAAACTCCAGCAATACTTCCTGTCCAATGGAAGAACATACTGTTATCTAATCACGGGTCCTAATTATAGGAATAGAACATAATATATATATGTTGAACAAATCAATGAGGATATAAGAACTTGACACATGATCTTCATCTCAATGTTATTGTAGTAAGAGGATCATGTTAAACAGAATTATTTGCCTTCCAGATCAAAAACATGCAATTCCCAGACATAGTCCAAAGAACTACCTCGTGTAGCCAAATGAAGATGTGTACTCCCTGGGTAGTTGCAACTATTGTCTGACATTATAACTGATAAATACAAGAAAAATGATAAAAGAACTTGATTAGAGGTATACCGTATACCACAAAATAATACGCTTTCTTATATGCAGTTATATTTTTATGATACATATAATGTAGTTAAAAATCGTACAAAAATTTTATTAAAGTTTGTTGAGTCTTCTTTGATTCTTTTAATCGAAATTTTGAAAACAAATCCATACAGTAATTGTAGCAATCCAGCATTCCATAAAGGCACAAGGAGATATCTTTATAATATCTGGTGGATTGATACTAGTGTTTAAACATAAAACAAGAGCAATATATCACGTCTTCATCTTCAATGAATGTAGGAAGTTGAGACAGACAAGTATATAAAAGATATGTCATACGTCTCATTTCATGATTTTCTGAAAAGAATATAGACTAAAATGAACTTCAGCATAGCTATCCACAACAGTAAAGTCAAAGGCATGAAATGTAAGGCACTCATGAACAAAAACAAACTTTAATATGTAAATAGTAAATAACGTTCATGGAAAATCAGCTGTCATTGCATACTTAAATACATGGAGAAAATAAGTAATGCAAAAGAATTTTTTCCCTTCTAGTTCTCTAGGACATTGATGTTTCTTCTTATTAAGGTGGTTTGATTTTATGAGAATGTGTGGTAATAGTAATGAATAATATAAGTGGCAGAATGAAATACTAAATCGAAAGAAATATGAATTGTGCTAGTTGATATTAGAGAAAATGAATTGATGAATCATAAACAAACCACTATAAGGAAATTTTTGTAGAAATACGTACCTTTCTTTGTGTTTGTACTTCCGACCATATTGTAGAATAGAGGAATTACAACATAAAATGGAATTTAATTGTATTGTTTCGAGAAGAATGAAAATTACAGTCTGTACAGTCTACAATGCTGTATATAAATAGAGAATCAACAAACTAACTCCTATAACGTATCCAGTTATACTCTTGCCTGAATATACAGTTCCAATCGACGCATTTTCCACAATTCTGATGGTTTTCCATTAGTACCACGACGAACGAGGATGTAGAAATTATTCATTATAACAAATATCTACTGCAATCTTCCTTTTGTATATAGTCATTATGTCTGATGATAATGATTCTATTGGATATTCTAGAATGAAGCATTCTATGTATTTGAGTAAAAAATTTCACAGTTTGACTTATAGAAGAAATAGTTATATGTTACATTGAATTAGTACCATGGGCCCGTTTTATTCACATTATTGTAGAATGAGAATAAAAATATAGTAGTTATTGAGTCCCACACAAAAGATAGAAATTCAAAATTGATAGTTTGATGTGATGGATAACTGTCATATTTTTCATTTTTATGGATGAAAAATGAGAAACAAATGGGGGCCATAAATATAAAATAAAATTAAACGGAAAATGAAATATTATAGTAAAAAGTAAATTGTTTAAATACTCACCAATTGTTTGCACAAGGTAGGTAAGGTATGATGTCCAACTCCATTTGTTTGTTTCTATGTTTCCTTATATCTCGTCTGGTAGAGGAAAAGTCTGAAGAAATTAATAATGTTTAGACTAAATTGAATAGTGTATTTGCATGTGCCCTAACCTGTTGTAGCATGTGAACATTGTGGCTACAATCATATATCTAGAATTTTCATTCAAAAAAATTAACAAGAAAGAGATACAAACTATTGCCAGGATACGAACATGGAAGTAATAGATAATTGCATGTTATCCATGAACGAAAAAATCTTGAAATTCACACATAGTTGGTCACAGGGGGGGTGTGGGAGAGTGCAAAATGACAAGTTATTCCACGCAATGGGTGGGCAGTGGGTGAGATGTGGAGGTTTTAACTTTCAACCAACAAAAATCTTGCTACTCATCATTCTCAACGACTAATAAATATAAGAATAAATTCTTCATTTCGAGGGCACATAGGCCCTAGTAATAGCTGGCCCCCACGATAAGTGGGGAGAGATCTATCTTGGCTAGTTGGCCTCCCGGCATTTTTAGGGCCTATGTGTAGCAGGTTTTAATGTTTTATTGAGTTGCAATTATTTTCAAAATATATTTTTTTTTCGTATTTTTAATTATTTTTTTAATAAAATAATATTATTCAATGATGTCTTCCGTAGAGATTTTCAGTCCCATCATCTTAATTCGCGCTGCGCGGGCTGGGGTCTGTGCGTTTTCGCGCAGCACGAACACTCGATTCATGCTGCAAGCAGCTGGGGTGTTGCAAACCCCAGCTGCGCGAACACTCAAGAGTGGATTAGATTTACCTTTTGACGGTGGATTAAGTAGTTAGCGGTGGCACCGTGTTGGCTTGGGTAGGTTAAAAGCAAATGAATGCTCAAATTCTTTTTCTAAAGGAAGCAAATAAATTCAAATGAATGGCTTGGGTAGGTTAGAAGCAAATGAATGTTCATTTAATTATAAATTAAATTTCAATCATTATTATTTTAATTTTAAAATATCCATTTAATTTAACATTTGTTAAAAATCGTGAAGTGATATTCAAAATGATTTTACATTAATTATAAAACACATAACTTTTTTTCTTTTAATTTTAAATATAAAAAACAGTGGTTCGATGAACATTGATGATGAAACCTATATTCTAATCACTACATTTTTACCAAGATTAAATTTAATTGATAAGTTAAATAGAAAACACAGTTTTGTAATGTCGAGAATGCTTTCTAGTTGTTTTGTGTTTTGAATTTTGTAGTTTGGAATGCTACATTATTAACTAAATGCAATGAAATAAAACTTTAAATATTACAATAAATATTTTATTTTTTATAAAAAAGTGTGTAGACGCAAAATGTCATAGATAGATTTCAAAAGTGTTATGTTCATATATGCTAGCATACAGTGGCAGGTCACAATATTCACATTCTAAACGGTAAAGAAATAAACAAAAACCCCCCATCGCAATTCCTTCACCTCTTAATCTCAAAAATAGCAAGCCCTCAATTGGTAGAGTTGTAGCTGAAAATGACTGCAGACAGGTGAGGTTGCTTGTCTTACTTTACTGCAACTGCTACAAAAGCAATGCAGATGATTTTCGTTCATTTTTCTGGTTGTCGGTTTCATAGCCTCTCTGAGCTTTCTTTTTCGACTTCGAGTCTGTTTCAATAATTTCATCTAATATTTGTAAGATAGACCTTTTTGTGCATTTTTTCTTTACCTCTTATGTCTTTCTTGTTTGAATATTCCTTCATTTCAGCTGGGTTGCTCATATCAATTATGGTGTTGAAAGGATTTGTTGCAATCATTATAGGCTCGTTGTCAATGATTGCAGCTAAAGAGTTGAATGCAAAGACGATTTCGAATTAATACTCGGGAAGGTTTTGGCGTTTCTGTTTTACCTATAGATAAAACAGGAAATCTGTTCACTTTCCATTTTAATCACATTGTTGATTTCTACATCTGGTTCTAGTGACAGAACACGTGTTTGAATAGTAAATGATGGTGTGTTGAAGGATTAATGTTGAAAGGTTTTAGAACTTGGGTTTTACCTTTTGGAAATGGTTCGTTATGTCATCGACAGTAGTTTGCAATAATGTTTCAGTTGCGTTTCCTATAAAGCTTACATCTAATGATCCAAATTTATCTTCGAGGTGCACAAAAGAATTTGCACTGTGGATGATTTATTTCCAAAGCATGTATTATATAATTTTTGAATGAAGTATATGTTTAATGGTGTAAGTTACCTTGGGATAGCTTTTGCATGTTCATACTTGCAGAATCGACGTTTGTAGACTTGATCAAACTCTGTGTTTGATGTTTTCTTGCAATTGTTGTAGGACATATACCAAAATTTTTGATTTATCGAAATGATTTTCTAATGTGCTTTTACCCAATAGAATTTCTTCTGTAAAGAAAAAAGGGTTAAAGAAATAGTAAGAGAGGAAAATGTGTAGCTTTTGATAATGTTTATTATATAATATAGAAAGAATGTATTTATTTATTTACTTATATATTAAAAGAAATAATTTAGAAATTACCTCAAGATAGACTCCTAGTATATCATTAATTGATGTGAATTTGTCTTCAATTGGAGGCGATAGTTTTGGTGGGCTAATAGCAACAAATGGATTATTTTCTGTAAGCTTGTCAAGTCTTTCTTTGTTAGTTGTCACCCTATAAGAAATAAATGTTAAATTAATTATAAAACTTATTGTTGTATTCTTTTTTTTTTCTATGCACATGTTGAAAAGGTCAAGAAGATTATTTATTTTGAGTACTAGTCTCTGTAGTCTGTAATAGCCAATAGGTCAGAATTGATGAAGAAGGTACCGTTGACTGTGGTTGAAAGGGTAATGCCTGCATAAGTGAAGAAAGAACAATGAATGTGACTATGTAATTTTGTAAGGGTGTTATAAATGAACGAGTGTGAATTGGACGTACCATTGTACGAAGAAACTTTAAGATTAGTAGCCTATATAGCAAGTCTAGTTGCAAAGTTTTCATGGATTGTAATGCATTCTCGTTCAACAAAGCTATCCCATAGGGTGAGCATCACTATTTGGAATGGTTTGTCTATCAATATAACATCCTGAAGAGCAACTTTTGTCCCAAAATGGCTTTGGATAATTCGTTTTTGTCTAATGTCTACAGTTATACCTATTACACCTACAAGAAAGAGAAGTTATCTTTATGTATTTTGTATGCAGTAAATTTCAAAATTATAAACATTGAAATTACTGGTTGTGCAGTTGATGTTTAAAAATCTTAGTGATGTTGATATTCTTATCATTGTGTTGCTCTAGTTCATCAAATGGAGTAAGTCGGTATTGTGAGAAGAGGAAGTTCAAGTTGTTCTCATGTAATTCTTCAATCTTTGTTCTTCTTGTGATGGTCCACATTTTTGCATCATCTAAGCTTTTAAACTGATTTTTGTTATCTGTAATTGTTACATTCAAGATAACATATGTTTTTCCCAGTTGTAGTTGATCATTAAGTGCAACAATATTTGTATCATACATTGTTACTGAAATTTGGTTACCCTGTTTAATAGTAGCAGAAGTTGAAAGTGTTTACAAAATAAGTAGATATAGTAATAACTAAAAATTATTGTACCTGTTACTACTACTTATGTACCTTTAAATCTATGAGGACATCATTTTGGTATCTGCTAATGGAATTACGAGCAATATTTGGTGATTGTTTTCCAACAATGACTACTTTTGCAAACCAATTAGTCTATTAAGTTGATAAATTTATAGAGTGTAGCCATCTTTTATACCTGTGATTGAAAAGAACAATAAGTAGAAATGAAGATAGTTGTAGGTATAAATTTAATATTCGAAATTTAACACTATAGAAGAAATGTAAAAATATCGATAATAATGTGCCAAAGGAAGGAGAAATTTTAGCTGGAGAATGTAAGAATTACCAGTAATGAATAGGAGATAGAGTTTCTGAAGTGTTGGTAATTGGAAATGAGAAATCTAACACGTGTGTTCTGTTTGCACGTTTCAACTTGAAGTATAAAGTTAAGATATTTATAGAATACTTAAGACAGACCATTTGAGTGTACACGGTATAAAGTTAAAAGTACTAATGTGGCCAAATGAGTTGAATTGTGATGGAAGGATTGTACAACAAGAATTATTTATGTATGAGATGAAGTACTTTGGTTTTGTTTTTAGAGGAAATGTAATCCCTTTTTTTGTTGCTTATTTATAATTTATTTAACTAAGATCAAGATGTTATATTGAAGAAACATTGTCCAACTTAGCTTAATAGGACTTTATAAGTTAGCTAAGTAATATTTGAATTGATATTGGGTTATGTGCATTGAACTTAAGAATAAGCTTAATTAACAAACTAATTCCGGTGGTAAACTTTAAGTATTAAATCATTATGAAATGAGTTACGAAGTTCAATTGTGATTGATATCCTATAAAGTTAAAAGTATTAATAGTCATGTGTCAGCTCAAAATTATCTACTGAGAAGGAAGTTATCATTTGGTAAAAAAATATCTGGTATTAATGTGCCAGTTCAAAAATACCGTGAGAAAGAAATTTATCATTTGGTACAAAATATATGTTATTAAATATTAAATATGTATAATGTTGTAAAACAAGAATTATATGTGTGAGATGAAGTGCTGTGAAGGTGGTTTTGTTTTTAGTAGAAATGGAAAAATAAAAGTAAAAGTTTTATACAACTATATGTTAGAATGTAATTGTTATTGTATACTAGTGAGAAGAAGGGCTACATTAATGGGAGTGAATAATTTTCGAAAATTAATATGATTTGTAAACATATATGGTAATTCGAAGGGCAAGTACCTTGATTTTGTACATAATCATTATTTGTTGTACTAAAAACAAAAATAGAAGTATTAAATTATTGGAAATTGAAATTGTACTTAATGTATCAAAATGTTATAAGGTTACAGTTTAATTAGTAGAAGAACGACATTTATGTGATTTAGTTATTTGAAGCAGCATTAACAGGGTAAAAATGTTCAATTTATAATGTAAAATAAATTGGTAATTTTAAAAATACAAGAGAAGTTGGAATATCTTTTGTATATTTATCAACTGACAAGAATGTGTTTGTAGCTTAAGAGAAATTATGGAGGTAAGATATAATGAAGAGAAGAATGTGTTGGTGAAAATCTGAAGACAAGCACGCGCGAACTGATGTGCTCTCCAAGCTGCGCGGAGATTTCTGTCCATGGGTAGACCGAGCTACGTAGAGAGAAATGGAGATTTATTTCCGTGCACCGAGGAGATTGCTCTCCGCGCTCTACGCGGACATTGCTTTTTGTGCAAAGATTGCTTTCTTAGAGCAAAATCAACATTACTCATAGTAGAATATATTTTTGACATTATATGTGGTACAAAAAATACATATAAAATTAACTATCCATCCAACTACAAAGTGGAACACCAATAGTTTCATACAAAATCTAGGAAAAAAGAGGGATGGATTATAACCATTAGAACATTATTGATAACTAAGTGTACGAGTATTATCAAATGTATAACATGCTTGCTTCAATGATGTCTTCTATAGATGTATGAATAAAAGAATTTTCTTGTACACTACGTTTTTAGTATATGTGATGTGTAAAGTTTCAGCAGTTGACGAGTTAAGTAGAATTTTTAGAGACTTTCTTTTTTTAGTTCTTAATAATGCTAAATAAAGTTGACGATGACAAAAAATCGACTCTGGAAGATATAACCCAACAAAATCAAGTGTTTGTCCTTAAACTTTGTTTATCGTCATTGCAAAGCATAACCTAATTGGAAATCGAGTTCTTTTGAATTGAATTGAAGTTTGATCACTTTGAAGTGGTACAAAAGAAATTTGTGGTAAGAAAACATATTTTCTACAATATTCGCCAGATGTAATTTCAGCAAGCATTACATTCTTCTCAAATTTTCAACAAGTAAGTCGTGT
>CAIGRQ010145937.1:0-11591 GCA_903798375.1 Fraxinus sp. D2006-0159
ACCCACAATACACACACCTACCACCACCGCATCCAACCATCCCACCCTCTCACAACATTGATCCCAAGCTCAGCACCACCCACTACCAACAAAAACCACCAAAATCCCCAACACAACCAAAACACAGCACCACTATCGCACCGCCACCGCACTGCACACCTCCATCGTACCACGCATCGTGCAACTTGTCGGAATACGTCCTCGTCGGAACTTTAAAATCACCACCCGACTGCACAGTACACTGCCCCACTACTCAACCAGCGAGCCACACCAAATCGACCATCACAAATCGCACACAACTCTGCAGATCTGTGCGAAGAAATCAAATTAAGAAAAAAAATTGATTCGCTCCGCCTCTATCGTGAACCAGCACCACTCTCCTACTCGATCTGCAGCACCGAAGACGACAAACGCTTGTAGAGTAGTGTCGGCCGAAGCAGCTCCATCGCCGGCGTTTGAATGGGTAGCGACGTTCGAAGAGACAGAGAGAAAGGAGACGAACAGGAAGTAAGAGAGAAGGGAGAGGTCGAGAAAAGAGGGCAATGAAAATAATTAGGGTTGGAACTTGGAAGAAATGGGAGGGGGAGGGGAAGGGAGAGGGAGGCAGCGACGGTCGATTATGGAGAGAGAGGAGAGGGTGAGAGAAAGTATGGATTGAAAATGAATTAGGGTTTGAAATATTATATAATTTAATTTTTATAATATTTTTATTAATATTTAATTAAATANTGGGAGGGGGAGGGGAAGGGAGAGGGAGGCAGCGACGGTCGATTATGGAGAGAGAGGAGAGGGTGAGAGAAAGTATGGATTGAAAATGAATTAGGGTTTGAAATATTATATAATTTAATTTTTATAATATTTTTATTAATATTTAATTAAATAGAAAACAAATTGTATCTATATATAAAATATCTGATTTTTGAACATTAAAACTTAAAATCTGATTTTTGAACTTGAATCTTAAAGAGTAGGGATTCATATAATTTCCACTAATTCAATTCACTAATAGACAAATGTCTCTTTATATACAAATAAAAATATACATTTTCTATACAAAATTCCAAATTGATGGCATGCCATTATTGGCCATGTTTTTAAAATAATTAATCAACTATCCACTCGTTTATTTCTTATAACTTATCTAAGAGTAATAAATTGTTAGCATGTACAGTTGGGTTTGAATTTGTAAAGTGGGCCTACATATGTAATTAAGTATGTATTAAAAGTTATCTTAAGATTAAGTACAAAATTAAATTGATCTAATAAAAATTAAATAATTGGATTTTTGACATCTAAATAAAGTGTGTACCGGATTATATATTTAAAGACCAGATCCATTAAGGTTGAATTTGACGATGAGTTGAATACATATGAAAACTATATATATGATTATGGTCTCCAATTCATATGTGATTATCATTCTTTGAGTCATCACATCAACACAAGAGTACAAGAGAAAACATATTGAACAAAAAGATCTAAAACCCACAACTAAGAATCAAGAAGGAAATCAAGCTTATGGAGCAATAAGCTAAAATTAAGAATAAGATTTCAAGAATTAAAAGAGTCAATAATCAAGATTCAAGATCAAGTATTAAAAATTAATTACCAATGAATTAAGGTATGTTCCGCACTTTATAATTCTCTTGGCGATCTGACATAAATGATCTTAGTAATTAAGTAATTAAATTTTCAATTTCATGAGGCTTAAAGTTTCATAAAAAATCTAACAAGTGGTATCAAAACCAACTCCATGTTGAACCATTAAGATTCAATGAAGAATTTTATAGTTGAAATTCATACATTAAATTTTGGGATCTTTTTATTTGGAATGTGAATTTTAGCTATAAATCTCTCAATTCATAATTCATACTTTAGTTTTAAAAATTTAGGATGAGAATTTCAAACCTTAAATTTCAAAATTCAAATTTATTGAAAAGTTTCTGGAAAATTCTGGTTCAAAATGGCAGCTGCGGCACTAATGGCTCTGCGACGGGCGCCACAGCGCTAGCATGGCACTGCAGCACCTAGGCAAAAAAAAAAAAAAAAAAAAACTAAAGCACCCAGTTTGGGCATTGTAGCGCTGGTTTCCTATTCACAACTTTTTTTTCAACAAAAGAGAAAAATAAAAATAAAGTATAAAGGGGCAATAAATTTCAAATCTTGGTACTTAGAGGTTGTATGATGCCCATTTTTCGGCAAAAACAGATCAAGTATTAAAAATTAATTACCAATGAATTAACGTATGTTCCGCACTTTATAATTCTCTTGGCGATTTGACATGAAAGATCTTGGTAATTAAGTAATTAGATTTTCTATTTCATGAGGTTTAAAGTTTCATAAAAATTCTAACAAGTGGTATTAGAACTAACTCCATGTTAAACCATTAAGATTCAATGAAGAATTTTATAGTTGAAATTCATACATTGAATTTTGGGATCTTGTTATTTGGAATGTGAATTTTAGCTATAAATTTCTCAATTCATAATTCGTACTTTATTTTAAAAATTTGGGATGAGAATTTCAAACCTTAAATTTCAAAATTCAAATTTATTGAAAAGTTTTAGGAAAATTCTGGTTCAAAACAGCAGCCGCGGCACTAATGGCTCTGCGACGGGCGCAACAGCACTGGCATGGCACTGCAACGCCTAGGCAGCAAAAAAAAATAAAACTAGAGCACCCAGTCCAGGCGTTGTAGCGCTAGTTTCCTGTTCACGACTTTTTTTTTCAACAAAAGAGAAAAATAAAAATAAAATATAAAGGGGCAATAAATTTCAAATCTTGGTACTTAGAGGTTGTTTAATGCCCATTTTTCGGTAAAAAAATCATTTTGAAATAGTGATTTGATATAGAATGTGTGGTCAAAAAATAAGAAAAATTTTAGGTTTATGTATAATTTTATTTTATGAAAGAATGTGTGGTTGAAAAGAAGAGAGATAAAATGTATTTTGAAAATAATGGGAATCAAAGAAGGACTTAATATTTATTTCGGATTACTAATTTTCTTAAATGGATTAGTTGAAGCAACATGTTAACAAAGTAACATTTCTTGACTAAATTAATTTATTTGGAATATTAGGAAGGTTGTGTGTACATAATTTATGCGGATATTTACTAGCCTAAAGGAAGGTCAATATTTGGTTGAATTATCTGCACACATATCGTAATAAATATGTGACAATTGTAAAGATTTTCATTGTGTGAACATTGAATCGGTCCAAGGATAGACTTGATATTTGACCAGATTTATTGTCAATATTTGATTACTATACCAAGAGTACCACTTACAAGTTAATATTTCTGTCCAAAAATTAAATATCGATGTTATGCTCGGTCTCTTATGATGGGGCGCACCATTATTTGAAATTATTGATTGTCCAATATGAATTTTCATGTGAACATGTTATTTTGGTTTTAATTCTCTATTCAATTAATCCATCGACTTCTACAATATCTACTAGCACCAACTCAATTCTTGTGCTTGAATCAAAGTTTAAAGGTTGGAAAGAGAACGTTTGTTCTTGACGGCATGGATCTAGACATTGCGTTAAGGACTGAACAATACACTACTCTTTCTGATAAAAGTTCTACTAATAAAAATTAGACTCGGATAAGTGGAATTGTTCAAACTTCATAAGTCTTATAATCATGAAGTGTGAAATCCCAATAACATTCAGGGGCGCTATGTCCGATAAGATAACTAGGCCAAGAAATTTCTGTAAAATTTTGAAAAATGCTTTACTAAAGGGGATAAGGTCGAAACTATTACCCTTATAGCGAACTTAGTTTTACTAAAGTATAAGACTAAAGAAAACATAAGGGAATATATCATGCATATGTCTCATTTTACTTCAAAACTAAAGACATTAAAGTTTGAGATGTCTGATGACTTGCTCGTACCTTTAGTTTTTATTTCTCTTCCTGCACAATTTGGTTAATTTAAGGTCAGTTACATCTGTCAAAAGGGAAAGTGAATGTGCTCATTTCATATTGTGTACAAGAAGAAGGTCGTATAAAGCAAGAGAGAACAGTAAGTACTCACTTGAAAAATATCTCTAAGGACAAATTAAAGGATAAAAAAGCTACATCTGGTTCAACTAAAAAGAAATAGCAAAATTTTGAAAAAGTTAATATTATGGTTGTTACTTTTGTGAAAATCTTGAACACATAAAAAGCGATTGTACTAAATACAACGCTTGGCGTGTAAAGAAAAGTATATTTCTCATTTTGGTTTGTTTTGAGATTAATTTAGTTTCAATACCAAATCATATTGGGGGATAAATTTTGGTGCTACCACTCACATAAGTGTATTTATGCAGGGTTGCCTAAACAATCAAAAGTCAATTGATTCTAGAAGATTCATCTGTGTGAAGCGATGAAAAATCAGTCAAAGTTGAGGCTATAGGGACCGTAGGTTATCATTAAAGGCATGTTATTATTTGAATTTAAAAGAGATAATTACGGTATCGTCTTTTAGATGAAATTTGATTTCTATTTGTATATTGGACAAATTTGATTACTCTTATTCATGTGGAAATAGCTAGTTTAGTCTTTTTATTAATTTAAATATTGTGGGTATTAGTTCTTTATCCAATTATGACAACCTATATTTGCTTAATACGATTACCTTTTATAAAGAAATATTGCATATAAATTCACGTGGTATTAAATGTAAATTAAACAATGAGAATTTTGCTTCATTATGGCGCAAGTGACTAGATTACATCTCTCAAAAGAGAATGAAAAATCTTATGTCAGAAGGAATTATTGATCCCCTTAATTTTTCTGACTTAAGTGTTTATATTAATTACATTAAAGGGAAACAAACAAGTATAAGGAGATCAGGTGTCAATAGGACTTGAGACGTCTTAGAACTAATTTATACGGATGTCTATGGGTCATTTCCTTTGGCTTCTTCGAATGCTCGGCGGTAATTTGTTATGTACATATACGGATTTTTCTCACTATGGCTACATATATCTCATTTATGAGAAATTCCAAATATTGGACATATTCAAGGCATATAAAGTTGAGGTTGAAAATCAACTCAGCAAAAGAATAAAATATGTCAAATCTGGTTGTAGTAGTGAATATTATGATACATATGATAGACCATGAGAGCAATGTTTAGGTCTTTTTACTAAATTCCTAGATGAATGTTGAATCGTCTTACAGTACACCATGCTAGAGTCCCCTAACATTAATGGTGTTACTAAGTGACGAAACGGAACTCTTAAGAACATGGTAAAGAGGATGATTAGTCATTTTCACCCTATCGGAATCTCTCTAGGAAGAAGCACTAAACACTGCAGCTTAAATTCTCAATAAAGTTTCAAGTAAAGCAACTATTAAGGGGTTACAAAATTTTAAACATTTCACTATTTTGTCAATTTTTGAAATGGGAAGTATTCAACTCTTTGAGGACGTAGAGTTGGTGAGGTGAGATAAGGTTTTAAGGTTAATGATTTTGTCTTTGAAAAAGGATATGTATATATCTCTTCTACTACAATTGATAATGATCAGGACTATAGACAAATTATCGCTCTAGATCTTGTTCAAAAATCAATTTTGGATCAAAATATTACAAAATCCCTTATACACAATCAAGATATTGTTCTAGAAGAACAAACTCAAGAACAAAAACATTAAGGAAATCCACTAGAGAAAATGGAAAGGTAATTCCGGATGACTTTATATTATTTCTCCAAGAAAATAAAGGTGACATTAGATTGATAGAATAAGATCACAATTTTCATCAAGCTATAAAAATGAATGATTCTCAAGAGTGGATTGATGCCATGAATAAAAAGATAAATTCATGAAAGTCAATGACGATTGGGAACTCATCTTATTGTCTGAAGGTATGAAACACATTGGTTGTAAATGGATATTTAAAACCAAGAGGGACTCGAAAGGTGATGTGGAAAGATATAAGGTTTGTTTTGTTGTAAAGACTTTACTCAAAAGGAAGTCATTGACTTTAAAGAGTCTTTCTCTCGGGTTTCTACGAAACACTCATTTAGGAATATTATGGCACTTGTGACACATTTTGATCTTGAGCTATCCTGAGCCCACATGTGCCCCCTAATAGAGAGCCGCCATTGTCAATTCGGTCAAAAATTATGTAACATGTTAGGTACAAATAGATTTGTCTTTACTTTTTAGACTATATACTCGTACTTTTTAGGTTCATTTTACTTTTTAGGTATTTTATTATTATTTTTTTAAAGTAGGCGAGTCGGGTTGGACGAATTTATTCAATTTTCATAGGTAAACCCATAACCCAATCCAATCCAACCCGCTTACACAGTCAACCCATCCAACCCGTGTAAAAACAACAAAAAACCAATCCAAACTGGTCCGATTGGTTCGGGTTGGGCAATTTTGGCGAGTTCAGTTGAGTTTTGTCCACCCCTAATTGTGTATATAACAAATTCAGTAGGAGTAAGCATATGTTTTGGTATTAAACTTCGATGACATGCTACTTGTGGCAATGATATGGCTCATTGCACGAAACTAAGAGATCTCTATCATGAAATTTTGAAATGAAAAATCTAGATAACATCTCTTTTGTATTAAGGATATAGATACACCATGATCGTTCTCGGGGTATTTTTTGATAATCACAAAAGAATTTTATTGATGAGGTTCTTAAGAGATTTGAGAGTTAGGAATGTAAATCGGGTTATAACCCTATTGCTAAGAGAGATGACTTTGGTCTCAATCAATGTCCTAAGGATAAACTTAAAGAAAAGGAATATATAAAATTCCACGTGCTTCAACAATTGGGAGATTAATGTATGCTTAGGTTGCTAAGGAATACAGAAAATTCCATGTGTTTCATTAGATATTCTGATTCTGATAATGGAATATGACTGCAGAATTTTGTTACGAGGCAGCACATTTGGATGGAATTGAAAAATCACTTAAGTTATTATGTGATAATAGTAGTCTTGTATTCCAATAGAAATTTGACGATATCAAAATTTATAAACATCAAGTTTCTAGTTATTAAGGAAAAAATTTAGAGTTGTGAGGTTTCTATAAATCATATTAAGACAAACTCCACAATTATGGATCTATTTACTAAATAAATGTCACCCAAGGTCTTTACCCAAGGTCTTTCATGAGTATAATGCTCACACGAATGTTGCATCTTTGATGATGTGCCAGTTTAGTGGAGGTTTGTGTTCGAATGTTGTCTGTTCATATTTTTTTTATCCATGGATATTTAGTTTAATTCAAAAATAAAGTATCCAGTTCAACTTTCACTTTGACTCATTTTTTTTTGTTTGAACTCATTAGAGAATAAGGTAAGACTAGTTGGAAATATGCATGTTTGAATCACATTACATGTAATTTTTATGCTACGCATCCATACTTGATTTATGTCATTTGATTTGTTGATATACGTGATCATTGAGGGTTTAGTTATAATAATTGTAACAAAAACTGTTTTGATCCTATATTGACAAAATTAACGAATAAGATTGTTTGGAGATACTTTTGGTTATGATAGCAAAATGTTTTGAGCTCATAAGAATGTGCACATTTATAAGGTAACATATGTAACCCAAGTTGAAGATTGTTGGGTTTAAATTTGTTATGTGTGCCTACACATGTAATTAAGTTTGTATTAAAAGCTATCTTAAGGTTAAGCCCAAAGTTAAGTAATTGTGCTTTGAGCATCTAAATAAAGTGTACGCCAGATTATATATATATATAGAGATCGGATCCATTAGAGTTGTATTTGACGATGGGTTAATTACATATGAAAACTATATATAGGGTCATGATCCCCAGTTCATATATTATTTTCATTCTTTGTATCATTCCATCAACATAAAAATACAAGAAGAAGCATATTGAAGAGAAAGATTCAAAACACATCAAGAATCAAGAATTACAATCAAGAATCAAAAAAATAAAGAATTCAAGAATCAAGATTATGGAGCAAGAAGCCAAAATCAAGATCAAGAACTCAAGAATAAAAAAAGTCAATAATCAAGATTTAAGATCGGGAATCAAGATCAATCATTAAAGAATAATTTCCAAATAATTGAGGTATGTTCCACACTTTATAATTATATTGGTGATTTTACATGGAAGATCTTGACAATTAAGTAATTATGTTTTCAATTTCCTGAGATTTAGAGTTTCATAAAAATTCTAACATGTCCCACGTCCTATGACTACAACTAATTGATTTTTCAATTTTGCTGCAAGTACAGTGTAGTTGACAACTTTGTTGACAATGTAAGGTAATCAATATTTTTGTTATTAATTTTAATAACACTTAAAATAATCGATAGCACATATTTTTACACCTCATTGATTGTCAACAAAATTGTGCATTTTTAATGTACAAATAGCATAATTCTTGAATTTTTTTATCATGGCATTAGATTGGTATATACAATACAATCTCTATAAATTAATAATTATTAATTTATCGATACGGGAAGTCATTTTTAGTCAAATTTAATACTTAAAAAGTTTCATAGATGTCGAGCACCTTGAATTATCATAGTAAAAATAATATAATTATTGAATAATCGAGTGATGAAGAGATTATTTAAGAGGTACTTAATTCGCATAATGAGGATGATCATGATTAGATTATTGCTGTCTTGCTAACTTTTTCTACAAAAGAAGCATTTCAATTTTTCAAGTATTGTAACCTTAGTTAACTACTTTCTACAAAATGAGAAAAAATAAAAAAAATAAAAAAAAAAAAAAGAACCAACTGTGGTATAATTGCAAAAAATTAGGGAGTAGGATGAGCTCAGTTGAAGTACAAAGATAATACAAGCAACTTTCGATGTATATTCTATGAAACATTTACTTATTCCATGCAATGGGGACCTCGTTTCCCGATTTCAATTCTTTTATATTATCATTATTAAATATTTCTTTAGCCTAGCGGCGAAAGATTCTTTGTTGTCCCAAGTATGTGTCGCGATAGAAAATCCATCTAAAATTACGTTAGGTCAAACATCGCTTTCAGTTAATTCAAAATAGTTGAAATTTTACCTTTGAAACAAATATATTCTCGTCACGAGAAATAATTATAGAATCTTGTAATTCGTACTTCGTACTTCGATTCAAATTATATAGGGTTTAACTTTTCTGAATTCGAAATGTTAAAACTCATATGAACTCGTATGCTTGTAGCACTTAAACGGGTCAAGGCCTTTGTAGTGACCTACTTCTTCAATTTACTTCAAGGGTGAAATGCAAAGTACATATTTGAATGCTTAAGTGGCTTCAAGAAGATGAAAATGACCTTCCGACATGTTTTTTGATTTGCAATTGCAAACTACTAACGTAGTCTTGTAAATATATTTCTTTTTTAAAAATTTAAAAGAAACATTCATTTGTATACGATTTTACATTGTATGCTTATGTATTGTGGTCAATCACGAGCCAGGATAAAGGAGTAAGATTTTGACAACTTAGAAATTCTTTCAATAAATTAGATTTTTCTACGTTTACAATTTTCTTTTAAATTAATGTATTTATTATACTCAAGAAAGTGAAAGGATAATTTTAAGTTAAAAAATTGAGCTACAAGTGGCTTGCAAGCTAACTAGACTTGCCCCCACCAAGGGATGAATTGATGGGGGTGAGCCGAGCAAAGTCCAAAGGTCGATGATCCAAACGGTTCAACTTCATCCATTTGACACTCCTAGCGAGCACTAAAGCTTGAGGCAACCTAACCCATTAAAAAAAATCAAAATCTCTTCAATCTAAAATATTTTACGGATTGTTATGTCATAATAGACCGATGGATTTGATTTAAAATATCGAAGTCGACGAATTTTGAAGCCCGGCTAGGCCAAGTTGGTTTTTTTAGAAGTTCTTCGGAGTAGGAAATATTACAAGTAGGAAATTACCCATACAATTTTGTTTATTTATTTTTATTTGATAAACCACATTTTGAGTTATATTTTGAGTTATATGCAAATAATACAATGTCAACCAACCCATCAATTCTTATTAAAAACACTTATCAAAATTAAAGAGGCAATAATTTTGTGGACCATTTGTTAACCAGTTAAAACGGTCCACGTGCCGCCGACCACCATGTCTTTTGCCAAAAGATCCAAAACAGAGTATTTAATTTAAGATAAGAGTTCAAAGCCACCTTTATTTTCCTTCGTTTGAATCGCTATGCACACTTGCATTAAATTTTAGTATGTACGTATACGTGGTTTATAATAAATGGCACACGTGTCATGTTCAAACATGGTTCATTACGTTATTTTTTGTATCGACATATTTTAATAATTGAATATTGTTTACAGTATACTACTTCGGTGTCGATACACTTATATAACTTTATTTGAACATGTAAACGTGATTCTCTAAAGTAACTTTAGTATTGGTACGTTTAATAGTCGAGTTGTATTTGTTCATGCTGAGCTAGTTGGAGGCCACAATGCCAAGCTCAACACACTTGCCTTCAAAGGCGGGTCAACCCACAACTCGATGCCAAGCTTTAATGGATGGTCCGTTTTAGTTAGCACCACCAAGAAGATGTTATTATAAATTATAGTGGTGCATATACGGGAGCTTTTGCCACTAATTCTTCCATAACATATAATTTTATGGTTTATGCCAGTTTGACAGAAAGTAGTTGACAAATGAAGTGACATAATGTTAGTTGGTAAGATATGATTGAATGAAAAACTGACCGTGCTCAAAACAGTCCAATGATGAAGTGTTATGTGACATTATGTCAACTATTTTGTTAAAAATATATGTTACCACATGATTCTAATTTTATAAAATGTAAAGGGTGGTTTATATATTTTTCTTACTTTCTTTACTGCATTACTTTTAAATTAATTACTTTATCAAACATAATTTTAACATTACTTGTCTCAATTATAATAAATTCTTTTTAAAAAATAAGTAAATTTAAGGAAAAATTAGTGTGGTCTCCCTAATTTTTCTTGTAGAAATGACTCCTCAACCTTCAACTACGAGATTTCGAGTTTAATTCCTCAATCTACTTAACGTTGTAATATTACATCTCTATGTGATCAAGATTTACAGTATAAAAATTAAAATCACAAGTGATATTTATATTAAAATTAAGAAAATATTAAGAGCCAGTTCTCCTTGCCATTTTCTATTTTCGATTTTTTAAAACAGTGAAAAAGTGTTCTCTTTTCTATTTTAGAAAACGCGTTTTTGAAAACAAGTTAAAAATTTACAAAGAAAACTCAAAACGATAAATTTGTCGTTTTTCGTGTTTTCAGACCACCACCAATGCCGCCTGCACCACACTATCGCCGCCGCCAATCCTTAGTATCATCTTTAGATCTCTTAATATAAATACTTTTCTTTAGCAATTACAGAGAAAATCCACCAACCGCAATCCCAAAATGCCTAGATCCTTATCAATCTAGGCAATAATCAAACTATATAATATAATTCTACAATATTAATAGAAGCTGGAAGTTAATAGTATAAACCACTCGACGAGGAAGAGGACGTCAGAAGGACTACCGCCTTCAGAAGGCAAAGCGCCACGTCCAGGCCCGGACTTGAGGGGAGGCCCAAGAGGCCGCCGCCTTAGGCCC
>CAIGRQ010145995.1:0-12787 GCA_903798375.1 Fraxinus sp. D2006-0159
AACATAAAATTAAAAGAAAAAAAAAATACAGATGAATTAACATAATCAATAAACCATAGATATAGATACTTTTGCGAATGAACATTTTCTTCCATAGACTCCTTCCAACTACTTTACACAAAGAACATATTTAGCTCCTTAATAAACAATGTGTTTAAAATGATGTTTTAGTGTGATAAAAGGAATTTCAAGATGACATATGTAATCCTTTAACTTTTTGTTCGTGTTCAAGTTTTGGAGGTCGAACTTTATGTTTCATTTATGATTGAGAATTACAACATTGCAACGAACAAACTCAATTTTTGTCAATTTCAATCAGACCTTATCTAAGCGAAATGCAGTGCTAATAATGCCTTCACGGATATTCACAAGAATTGAAAACAGTAATTTTAAACATCCATCTTTAAAAGAAATAAAGACTTTCAATAGATATGATGTACCCTATCCACATTTGGTAGATATCCAAAGGATTTTATAAACGATTTTACCCATTCACCACAAGTAAACCCGAAACCTCTACCTACTACTTCTTCCCACTCGTACTTGGTATAGAAATTATTCGGAAATAACTTAATATAAGGTGGTGTTAAATAAAAAAAACATTCAAAATTAGATTATACCTTTGAAAACCCTGCAATGCAAAGTAAACTTGTAGCCAAATGAAGAAAACAATCAGCATAATGAAATGTTCTAAAATCCATAAATTAAGAAATTCATCAACGGTGATGAGAAAATCAACGAAGCAGGAACGGATATTAAGATTGCGGACTAAACTTCCAATAAACACAACTATAATAAGTCGGTAATAATTAAAATGATGAAGAAAACTTAATTATTTGTATTGGCCTAGAATGATTAACCTCGAGTCGGCACTTTTCGATTTTCCCATTAGAGTCACTATATTATTTATACGGAGTTATAAACATGTTGAGACCTCAACATATTTTCACATACTATCAATAAATCATTATTTTCCCCCTTTTTCTTTTTTGTTTATCAAGGATTCATTGGACAACTTCTCTTAAAAGCTCACCAACCAAAATGGCTCAATCCCTGACATATTGGGCAAGCTACAAAAACTTCGTTTCTTGTACAGGTTACTCTCTTTGAACTTTCTGTTATATAATATTATCTATTTTTGAATTTTTTTTCTTGAGCTTTCATTCCTGCTTTTTGGATTGAAACTTTGCCCTTAAAAAATAGTAGACAAATGGGCATTGGTGTTTTTTAGGGGACCAAACACAGGGTAGCATAATTTTCGTCTCTTCTCATAATTTTTTTTTCATTCTCAAGCTCTTCTTTTTTCTGATTATCTAGCAAGCTCCAAAATTTCATTTTTGTGGGCTCCTTTACCTGTTATCCAATTATTTTCACAGGATTTCCGCGAAAAATCAAGTATTTGTAAGGTTATTGAAAATTTAAATCCATAAAAGTTTGTTAGCCCCTGTTTGAGGAAAATTATTTGTTTCATTAAAATGAAATTTCTAGCCTTTGGACACACAATTGGGCCCCACACAAGGGATGAAAAGTCAACAAATTCAGCTGGATGTGATGGTTAACGGTAAAATTTTTCATTCTTTTGTCTAAATAATTTGCCTCTAACAAGGGCTTAATGAAGAATTTCCTTTCTATGTAATATTGATTAATATTCTACAATCTCTTCTCTATTAATGGATGATTTTACTTCTCTATGCATCCTCCAATCTAGATTGCTGACTTTTGAAAAGAGTATAACAATCCTTACAACATTTTTTTTCCTCACAAAACTTACATATCTAGGCAATACATCTATACATAAACATAAACTTGCACTGATTCACAAACGCATAACTTTTGTTTCACATCGCAAAGGAGAGAAATATAGAACTAAAAACCTAAGTTCTTAGCAAACGGTTCCCACTAAAAAAATCGTTATCATACAGATAACAATTATAATTTAAAAAATGAGAGAAAGAAAAAGTTCTATTACCAAAAGATATAGATAGACGTATGTCTCTATATGATGGAGAAGAAAAATCGAGAGAGAGCAAAAAATAATTTTCCTTTCTGCTGTAGAGAGAGAGAGAGAGAGAGACAGAGACAGAGAGCGTTTGTGATAGATGAGGAAATGCAAATACAAATGGAAATGATGTTCAAATTTATGTGAAATGAAATGTAAATGACGATGAAATTTACGTTAGAGTTTCAGCCATGTAACATTTCTCATGTATAAGATGGCATGTGCGAACGTTAATGGAGCATATGATATTAGACATTATTAATACAAAAAAAAAAGTTAAATGTTGTTTGTTGTACACTCTAAGGATAAGGATATATGAGTCTCCTTTGAGTTTCAGAGAGAACTTTGAATATCTTAAGTCTCCATTCTAGGAATTTATTTACAACCCGTTTTGTTTCCCATCATTGTACCCTTTTTTTCAACACATGGGTCCCACTTGTGAGATAGAAAGTCAAAAGTTGCGATTGTTGCGTTGTAATGGTAAAAAAAATTATTAAAATGAGGTAAAAAATGGAAACAAATAGGAGCTTATAGTTTTAAAATTGTTATCCTTCTTGTACCGTTTTGTCACTAACGAGAAAGTAAATCTAGTAAAATTATTGAATGATTAAAGTATATCATCATATAACAATCTAACAAAAGGGATGGATTTCATTGAAGAGTATTAATTAGGTGAAAACCTTGCAAGAAAATATTTCTAGATGACTGAATGCTCCGATTGCTGAATATTCTGTCAAAAAAAATTCGATGACTCTCTGCCTTGCCTAAGCAAAAACGTTGATTCCGCCGTTGTTCCATAAAATTTATGAACATTTGATATAACTAGATCTCATCTGACTCGACCACCAAGTGGTCTCCCTTTCGTCCTTGTGCTGTGCTTCTCAATGCATTGGACAACTTGCGACGTTTTCGTCAAACAATTTTTGCCAATAGCACTATGGTGAATAAAGTTTTGGAACTAGTCTCTTTTTATTTTGAATTATTTTCAAACAGGAAGAATAAAATTTGAGGGGTATAATATATACAGTTGGGGCTAGTAAATAATGATACGTTGACCAAATGATACGTCAATCTCATCATGTTGCCAAGTGCCAACTAATCAAATGAGTCGATTTTTTTATTCAATACTAGTCGTTGACACGTACGTTACACGAATTTTGTATTCGTTGTGTTTTTATTATTGTAGAAATTGTAGGTATTAAAAAAAGTAGTTTAAAATTTATTGAATTATTCAATAGTTTTTAGAGCATATTATTGCCTCGTTAATGCTCCGTATAACAAGGTGATTATTTCAAAAACTCATATTACTGCACAAAGAACTCGTCAAAAATAAAATTGAAAACATCACATGTATGTAGAACATGACAATACCTGATAATAAAAACGTTTAACATGTATAAAAGTTACAGGTTTACAAGAGTAAAAAATATTTGACTCATTAAATAATAAAGCGTGCGTCGAAAAATGAAAATGCATAACAAAGAAGTTGCAAAATGATACAATGCAACATTTACAAAATAAAACCAATGAGTTATGATGGAACTTACATGTGTATGCTAAGACAAAATGAATAATTCTTGGTTGTTTATAAACGTCAGGATCTAAGTATACAATAAATATTGGAATAATTGCANATGAAAATGCATAACAAAGAAGTTGCAAAATGATACAATGCAACATTTACAAAATAAAACCAATGAGTTATGATGGAACTTACATGTGTATGCTAAGACAAAATGAATAATTCTTGGTTGTTTATAAACGTCAGGATCTAAGTATACAATAAATATTGGAATAATTGCATCAAATCAACTAAAACACCGGCCTAACCTCTCAAAAAAATGTAAAACATATACAGTGAGTATGTGTTGTATTCTCTGATATTCGGACTCTAAAAATAGTTGGATTACCCGAGTCGGACACGACGTGGGTATGAGTATGAGATATGTGTCAGCCTCCAAGTTTCAACCAGACACCTCGTCGTTTTTACAACTTTCTTTCTTCTTCTTCTTTTCTTTTTGTTCCCTTTTTTGCTATCTGTAAACCTAGAGTCGCCGTCGAGAGGGTTAAAAAAGGTGGCGTCGCAGGTTTTCCCTCCTTCTTTCTTTTTTCTTTCCATTTTCTTCTTCTTCTTTTTTTTCCTTCTTTCTCCCCCTGAATCGATTAGGCTTATGTTTGTATAAAATGAAAACGGATTTCATATAGTGCTACTGGAGTGCTACTTAGAGCATCTCCAGTAAGTTTTCTATTTTTAAAGAGTATATTATATCATTTGAAAAGCATTTATAAATTTAGGAAGTTAAAATTTTGAAATATTTCAACAAACTCTTTATATTTAACACTTAATTTTACTACTCCAAAAAAATATTTATTATTTTTCTTTATCTTTTATTTTAATTAACTTTTCTTTAGATTATCTTATTGTTTTCCTACATTGAAAATTGAAACTTTTTGAATGTATTTTATTTGGAGAGTCAAACCTTTTAAATGTTGACTCTTTAAAATAGAGAGCATCTCATATTTAAAGAGTTTTCTAGAGATGCTTTTAGTGTTCCATTAAGTCCAAATTGCAATCAAATCCCTCATTTTTTATTTTATATAATAATTAGTAATCTCATAATCAAAACTAAACTCCAGAACTCTATTTAATTCATCTTAACCCCCTATTCAATACATATTTCCTTCTTTATGAATGATTGATTTTGGCCTATTCAAAATGATATCTTCAATTAGTGAAAAAATTGAAGTTTAAATTAAAGATGTAAAATTTGGACTCTTTTTAGTCATATCCCTGTATCATATATTTGAGAAAATAAAATATCCGACACTTAAATACGTATAAGTACTCGATAACCATACCCGAGTCCGAGCATCATATGTTGTATTTTCTAGATAACATATATAGGTTGTTGTAAAGGGTTTTTGTTTTACGTGTGCCGTATGCCGCTTATTGTGGTCTATGTTGTGATAAGTTAATAGAATAAACTAATCTTCTATGTGGAAACAATACTTCCAAATTTATATTTCTGTTGGAAAAAATGGTTAGGTGGCTAACTTTGGAGTTAAATTTGAGTGGGACCCGATTGTTCATTTTGGACTATGGAAGTAGATTTGTATTCTCCTTCGTGAGTACATCGAAATCATGTATTTACTTGTCAAAAACGATGCTCGGGTGAATGAAAAATTGGTGCTCAAAGTATGTCATATGAAATGAGTTTATGTGGGGTAAGAAAGTTAAAATAAACTTGTCCCACATAGGAAAAATTGAAGCTCAAAGTAGGCCATGTGAAAGGAGTTTATGTTGGTGGAAAAGTTAAAAAGTTAACTTTGTCCCATATAGGAAATGGATGAAAGTTAAAACCACTTTATAAAGGATTACACTTTAGAATGGTGTAATCATGTATAGCATAGAGGCTCTCTCCACGTGCGCGTGCAGGGGGTGCAAATCACTGACCGAAATGGGTTTCGAACGTTGAACTCGTATGCGAACGCGACCTGCGCACACAAATATCGGATCGGATTGACCAAAAATTGGCCCCTCGGGCGGGCCTACGTTTTGGAATTTGTTTTGCTTTCTAAAACTAACTTTTGGGTTTTTGAAACTCCAAAAACGTCTAAAACTCCTTTAGTTATTACAAGTGAATTATGGATTGAAAAAGTCTATATAGGAGAACCATTTTCCTCCAGTTCTAACACACGAAAATTTCCTCATGTTCTGCATCCTGTCGAAACTCTAGTTTTGCATTCTGCTTCTGTCTGTCTTGCCTACTATTTTCCTTCCTTTGTTTCGATTTTCTGGTGGTGATATTGTTCGAGCACTGACTACGTTCGTCGGAGTAAAATATGTTGTGCTCAGATTTTATTGATTAATCGTGTATCTTGGGAAGCAGATGCTCAAATTATACCTCAAGCACGAACGGTGAGTGGACGAATCTGTTTTAAGGAAACTATGTTCGCACATGCCTCGATTTGGGAATTTTCTTTAGCTGCAATTTCCATTTCTTATTTTGTTATTTTACTGCAGTTAACTAATTGATTTTCTTTGTTGATTTTCGTAAGTTGTTTATCAAAATCTGAACAAAGACAAGCAATTTAACAGCCTAGTAGTTTATCCACTTAAATATTACAACAATATCCTGTAATGTTCTTATGTAATGGGAGTAACACTCCCATATTTAGATTTTATGCAAAATTCTCTGATACTGGATACCATGAGGAGAATTATATGGAGAATATAGGAGACGGATAAAGGGGAGAGAAAATGAGAAAGGAGGGAGAAATAGAAGAAGAAGAGATAAACTTCAAATTTAGCAAAAAATCATTAGTTTGGAGATAATATATTTTTTCATAATTTATTTATTTGTTTATTGTTGTTATGCAGATGATTTGTTCAGTCAGATCGTGGGGGTCGAGAGACGGCGAAGGCTCAGGGACGATGCCTCGAAAGGCAAGAATCGCAGTCAGGTCGCGAGGGCAACGCCCCTGATGGGAATCGACCTGACCGTTTAGGGGGTCGAGGGGCAGCGCCCCTCGTGGGGGTTCGGGGGCAATGCTCTCGAAAGGAATTCTGATTTTTTGTGTATGTATGGAATGAAGTGTATTTTAGTGGGGATGAATCGATTTTTTTGCTATTTTTCTTATTTTGAATTCAAACATAAAAAATTTAAAAATGAATATCTACTAGAATTGAATGTTTTCTAGTATTAATGGAATAAAATGTTCATTTTTTGGCAAAAAAAAAAAGGTCGGCGGACACGGAGACACGAGACCGTGTGTCAAGGACCTCAACTTTACTCAAGCCCCTTGACCCAATCGCAGTCGTAGTTTGCCCAACTTCGACCGCACATTGTAAATAGTAGTTCAAGTTTGAGTTGTAATATCCTTTCCATTGTAATAGTTTATTTCAATTGTAAAATAGTTCCGATATTGGTAAACGCTTAGTATGATTCCTCGTCATTTAAGCGTCTACTCCTATCACTTAAGTTTTTGTTCCGCAAGCTATTATAAGGGGTATTAATCTTTCAAACTGTATAGTTTTCGCCCCCTGCACTAGCCATTGTAATTTCATGTTTTCATCAATTGTAATTTCTAGTTTTCAAGCAATCAATAATCAAGTTACTTTCAATGTATCTCAATTTTATGTTGCAAATTTTCTACAAATTGTAATCAAATTTTCTTTTATCCCGAAATGATCGAGAGAATGCTGAAAATAGTCTAGTGGAGCAGACTACTGCAGCATGGTGTTCCTTTCTGTGTTAAGAAGAAAGGCACACCATGAAACTGTGTCTCTGTCTCCCTGCACACAGAGACACCGATCGCGTCTCCTGCCTTCGTGTCTCCGCGCGATGTCTCCGTGCACACGAAGGCACGAGACTGTATATCATCATATGTTGCTTTTTATAGAAGACACAGGAAAAAAAAGATATGAAAATGGATATATAAAAGATGTGTATAAAATGGACACATGACATGAAATTATAAAATTGGAGGATTGGATGGCTGAAAATAAAATTGGAGGACTGTAGAAGTGAAAATTGGGAAAATGAACGTCTCATTGCTATTGCATTTACACAATTACACTATACTAAAACTGCATTTTTTAATATAGTAGGAATAATGTCAAAAAATAAAAGTTAAAAGTAAGATATTCGTAGGCTGCATTATGTTGTGCTCGCTCGCCCAATTTCTAAGCTCTTAAAACAGCAAATATCGATTCTCTTGCTTCAATTTTCAGATTTTGATTACAAACAGGTTAGAACCTTTTCTCTTACAAGATTCTATGTTGTTTAATCTTGAGACCATATTGAAATCTCAAGGTTTTTTTCTTCCTATTTTTCGTACGCTTTCCTTTTACAAGATGTGATCTTTTTTATTATGCTTGCTGGATCTGTTTATCATCATCGACATCAAAATGGTAAAGTTATCAATTAACGAGTTTATTAATTTTTTGGGATTTGTTGCTTTGGATTGTAAATTGTTGATATGGTTTAATCTGTTCATAGCATAGGAGTGAACTTGCAGAGTAAATTTAGGATTATTCTGAAATTAAATCTGTTCAAGTTATCAGTTGGGATGATATTATATTTTAATTAATTAAAATAATTTGGCCGATTAATCTATCAAAAATTATAATTCTAAAATTTGATGATGGTTTTTTGTATTGTTTGATTATCAGTTATAGGATTTTTGGAATTCCAGCTTGCACCAATTCCTGGGTGTTTGTTGTTTTGAGTACAAGAGGCGGAGAATGGTCAAAAGGTTACTTTTATTTCTTCTTATCAGCGTTTACACTTTTCTAATCGAAAGATTGGCTTAACGAAGATGTTACTTGAACAGATATGGAGAGTTTTGACGCATACGAGATACCATGTTGCAGTTCTTAGAGGGAATCAAGCATTTATGTGCTTCACTGATCCATTGTTGTGAACCTGGTAGCCAATCTAGCAGCTTCGAGGATCCTGAAATTCTTGCACGAGAGACCGTGTGTATGCTATTACCTCCACTGTCTTTGTAATCTGTTTGAAGTTTTCTTTTTTTTAGATTTACTTGAATGTGAAAGCCTAGTGGTTGTTACTCAATTTAAGTTTCTTATGAGAATAGACTGATATCCAAGATTTCCAATATAACCTAATAGGCTGCCTACCGACCAAGGTTTCCAATATTGCATAATAGGCCGGCAAATGTCCTAGATTTCCAATATTTCCCTGATGCTTTTCATGCAATGTTTGTGTAATCCAAGTTTTTAATCAGATATTACATAACCTGCTCGTCTATTTCTTGGTGTTTGTGTTACTATGTATCTTCTGTGGTGATTAGTATAAATTGTGTTTTCATGTAATCATTTCTGCTTGGATGCAGTTAGCGTAAGTGAAATTGAAGCACTTTATGAGCTATTTAAGAAGATTAGCAGTGCTGTGATCGATGACGGGTTGATCAATAAGGTTCATAAATATCCTGATGTGATCACTTTTGCATGAGTTTCCTCTTTGATTCCCCTTCTCTTTCTCTTCATTTTGGAGTGTTACCCTTTTAAGAAACAGCTATGATGCTAAATAACGTCTGTCAATACCATGTTGCAGGAAGAGTTTCAACTAGCATTATTCAAGACAAACAAAAAAGAGAGCTTGTTTGCTGATCGGGTAAATTACCAAATAAACAATGCTGTTATAGTTTTTGTAATACGTCACCAAGAAATAAGTGCTGCTATCACAAAATCTGATTGCTATGCTTTACAAAATGAATTCAGTGTTGTGCCCGTATATGCAGATATAAATATTTACTTGGACATGAACATGTGTATGTCCTTGTGCATGTTGCATTGGGTTTATATTGTGTATTGTGGGAGTGTGGTATGGTATACCTCAAGATTTCACTTCTTTTTTATCCATTCTTTACTACATAATATTTTTAATGTGTTAGATGGGCTTCACAAAGCTTCTTTTCCGCTTTCATACTACCAAAGCAGGTGTTTGATTTGTTCGACACAAAACACAATGGGATACTTGGTTTCGAGGAGTTCGCTCGTGCACTTTCTGTATTCCATCCAAATGCTCCTATTGATGATAAGATTGAGTGTATGTCGAATGCTTTAAATGATACTCTTTTAACTGTTTCATATTTGAATCCCCTAAATTTCTGACTTCCGTTTTTTATTATAATTTTACTCTGCCATTGCAGTTTCTTTTCAGTTGTATGATCTCAAGCAACAAGGTTTCATAGAGAGGCAAGAGGTAATGACTGTTGTTTCTTATTTAAGTTTTTGGATTCCTAGCTTTGTTGAGCCTTGAATTCAGAGTCAGAAAAACGAGCTCTTGGGTTTTTTTATCTCCCATTTCAACAATTTAAATTCAAGATTTTCGTGATGACTCTTCTGGTCATCAGCTAAAAAATCATGAAAAAACGATTTATTTTCCATATAATATATGAAATCTTGTTTTAATCGAAGTATATGAATAAATTGAATAAGATGAGCTAAGGGAATACGATCCTTTTCATTTCTCGTTCAAAGTAGATCGTTGCCTCTGTAGGTTTTTTCCTCCATTTCCTTCTGTGTTCTGTTATTCTCCCTTTCGTACCTGCATCAGAACATTATATGTTAGGACTAGATAATTCTGTTAATCCTTTGAGGCAGACCTTGCTCATTACATGGATCCATGCAATTTTGATTCTTGAGGGATCCCATTTTCAAGCATGTTTGGGTGGGCTTGGAAGGTTACTTCTTTGTGACTTCTGTCCCATTATTTTTGGGGACATCATGCTTTTTACCAAACTACTAGTTGATGTTTGACATTCCCATAACGATCTTCTGTCTAATGTATAATATATAAACCCTGAATCCCTGGTCGACATAGTTAATTGTATATACCATTTAGAGACTATTAGTGCTAATACTTCTGTCTTAAATATTTGACCTTGTATTCTTTTCAAGTCTTACATTTCTTATTGAGATGTTTAATACTGGGCTTCTAACTATGCAGGTGAAGCAAATGGTAGTTGCCACTCTTGCTGAATCTGGTATGAATCTGTCTGATGACGTTATCGAGAGCATTATTGACAAGGTGGTTCATCAACCTAATTTTGTAATCTATGTTTTTAAATTTCCATTTTTATTATTCACTTTCACTTTTTTTTTTCCCCGTTTAGAGAAGCTGTGACGTTCTTTAAAAGATCAATGTCCTGATAGATTGCAACTCACCCATGTAAACCCATCTTAGACCTCTGTAGCAAGAAAGATGAGTGTAAACTCAAATCACCCAAAAATTTTATGATCCCCTTAGTTTGTTGATAACATCTCAAAGATGATAAAGTCATCTAAGCGTAGAAATTGCAAATAGACCATATCAATGAATACCATGTTGAGACAGCGAAAGTGTTTCTTGATTAGTCTATACTCCCATTTATTAACTACAGAACTGGGGTATGGAGTTCTTGCTTCAGTTTAATATCCTTCCCATTCCCTTTGTGTGAAGACTAAGGGATATGCAAGAAATACTATTGATGACGTTTACTTCTGTATGTCAAGACTTTTGAAGAAGCTGATACAAAGCATGACGGGAAGATTGATAAAGAAGAATGGAGAATGTTAGTTTTGCGACATCCATCTCTCTTGAAGAATATGACCCTTCAATATCTCAAGTATGTACTAGAGTCAGCATTCACGTATTTCTGTTATAGTCTCGAGAGTTAACACACTAAATATTCCGCTCTTCAACAAATTTAGATTCATTACTGCTCTTTGTTTGAAACAGGGATATCACCACTACATTCCCGAGCTTTGTTTTTCACTCGAGAGTTGAGGATACCTAGTTCCCGGCTGTGATTTAGTTTGTTGTTGTTGATGTTTTATACAAGGTTAGTTTGGTTTTTCAACTGTTTTATAATTCAAGAATGCGGATATCTCGTGTGGTCAGTCGAATAGATTTACATTTGTACTAATTCTGCTGGTTTTGGAATGTTATTAATATATGCTATCCCTTATTTCAAGTACTTTTTTCAATGGAAGTTGTCTATGCTGCTATTGGCTTTGTAGCGCTCGCTTTAATACCTCTGTTGATAGAAAGCTCAAACATGACAGTCATCAGTTGGCTGAAATTATTCCGCACCACTTGCCAGCGGTGGTCCTTTATCCAACTTCCATACCTAACTCCTAATGGTGTAAACTTTTGTTGGGTAATTTGCGCAAGTTTTTTTCTGATCTCTACCTCTATTTTGAAATGTCTCCCCATTATTTCATTTTAGTAGAAACCCCTCCTAAATAGCCCAAACCTTGCAAAATACTTCTTGCCGTCCAATTCCGGCGTGAAATTCCCTGAAGAGGATCAAAATTGAAAAATGGAAAAATGGCAACTGTAATCTCAAGCCCTTCAATTTGCTACATATTATACTCAAAAGACTTCTTATTTGTGCCACCCGACTCCAAACCTTTTAATTTCAGTTGCAACCGAAGGAGAAAATCTGTCCATTTCACTATTAGGCCATGTTTGATTGAGCCATATTTTTCATGGAAAATGAAAATTAAATTTCATTTCCACATTTTTGCATATTTGATTGATTAAATTTTCTATGGAACTGATTTTTCACATTTTCTTGATTTTTGAGGAAAAGTTTTTCCCATGAAATTAAATTTCATTTTCACATTTTTGCATATTTGATTGATTAAGTTTTCTATGGAATTGATTTTTCACATTTTCTTGATTTTTGAGGAAAAGCTTTTTCCATGAGTTTTGTTTGGTGGGAAAGGCAACTTTTTTTAAAAAAATTTGAAAACAAATTTTATCTCTTTAATGAACAATTTTCATAAAAAATAAAATCAAATGAACAAAAAGACCGAAAATTTCAATATTTTCCAAGTTTAATTGACAATTCTTACTAAAACAAATTCCAGACAATACATTATCTTTCCATCCAATACCATTTTTCCGATCAAACATACTCTCGACATGAAGAATTGTTTCCTAAACGGGATAAAGGACATGTTCGATCGTAATTAAAATCGAAAATATAGCTTTTTTTGGATTCCACTCATCTAATAAAAATCAACAATAACGACTAATTTTTTAATTTTAATTGCTACCGAAAACGCAATTAATTTATATTTTCTCAAACAAAATATAATAATTAACAAAAATCTGCACCCCAAATCCAGTTTATGAATCGAACTACAGCATTAATGAGATGATCAAGAAACAAGCAAGTTGTGCATTAACTACGAAACAGATTTAAGTCAAAAAATAATAAGCAGAGCAAGATCCATTCAACCATTCAATTAAAACCCATACACGAAAAACA
>CAIGRQ010146039.1:0-10749 GCA_903798375.1 Fraxinus sp. D2006-0159
TCACCAAGACTTGAATCTACGGATTCTATTATTTAATTAATTAGAATATTAATTCGATTAAATAATAGATGTTGCCATAAATATGCATCGGTTATATATACATTAAAAGTGTTTATATCAAAGTTGATTGGACCTAGGGCATAACACTTACAAGCATCACCATGGCAACCATCAAACACGAAATTAGACTCCTCGAAGATTTTGATGAAATGACGTGTATCATAGCCAAAAGCAACCCTAACTGTCCGTTTTGATATGAGAGAGGTAAATGTCTCACTAGTCACTCAACTTATATCTTCGTCACATTTTACTCATTGAACTTTAAAATGTCTTCGAGTGATCACTAAAGTTTAACACGTTGCATCTTATCATTCACTCATCATGTTTCATAAGTCACTAAACTTTAAAAATGCTTCTGAATGGTCACTAAACTTTAACACGTTACACTTTATTGCTCGCTCATTATGTTTCATTAGTTACTGAACTTATATATCTATCATATTTTACTCATCGAACTTTAAAATACTTCCCAATAATCAATGAACTTCATAATGTTTTTCGAGTAAAATTGGTTTTCGACGATATTTGACCTAGATTAAAAAAAAATAAAAATCAAATAATGAGACTTTTTTTTAATATGAGAATATTGATATTGATCAAAAAGATATGAGGTCGGTTTGACATGATTTTTGAAAAGTTGAAAAGGAGTTTTTGAGACCCAAAAGCCGCTTTTGGACCAATCCAACTTCCTTTAAATCATTTTTGAAATTTGAAGTGCTTTTAAAAATTAGTGTAAAAACAAAAGTTAAAATTGTTTCTCCTTCAAAAAAAATTCTACATGAAGCAAAAGTCATGTCGAACGGGCCCATAATCTCTAGTCGCCAAAAGCTATGTTCAAGGAAATAGAATAATCCTAGCTTTAAATTGATATAAATCTTAATTTAAATTATAATCTTCTTTTAGATTGAGAAAATAAAATAGAGAAATTATACATGTTTATTTCGATTGAGATAACGACCCAATTTAAGAACGATAAAAATTATATATCAAACAAACAATGATATTTTCGATTTAAAGTTATTTCAAGGTAATTTAAGAGAAAAGAATTGCACCGTCTTAATGTATGGTATTTTAAAACTCAAAATTTTCAATTTTTAAACATTTAGATTTAGTGAATAAAGTCCAATGACTATTCGAAAGCAGTGAGTAAGGTGTGACAGAGATATAAATTCAGTGACTAATAGAAACATGGTGCGTGAGTGATGGAATGTAACATATTAAGCCTCTGTCTGGGAGCACTAAAAAGGAGTGAAGAACTCCTTTTTTGACCGTTTACAATCCAAAAAGTGGGGCCCATCATCTCACATTTTCTGCTGCAACGGCTGGAATTTTGCAGCTCCAACGGCTCCTTTTTTGATTTCTATTGACACCAGACAGGACCTAAATTTCAACGATCACTCGAAAATATTTTAAAAGTTCAATAATTAATGAAATATTGTGAGTAAGTGATGAAGCACACTATGTTAAAATTTATTAAGTACTTGAAATTATTTTAAAGTTCGAATAAAACATGATAGAATTATAAGTTTAATGATTAATGAAACGTTTATGTTCAACTCTTGAGGTAGGCATGACAATGCTTTTTTTTTTCCTCTCATTATTTAAAGTCCAATTTTATTTAGAACGGAATCGAGCCGTTAGTTCATTTTTGATGGTTAAGATGAAGCTAATGTAAGTAACGTGCACTGTCTTCCTTTCTTTCGCGAAAAAGCTCCAACGGCTCCTTTTTTGATTTCTATTGATACCAGACATGACCTAAATTTCAACGATCACTCGAAAATATTTTAAAAGTTCAGTAATTAATGAAATATTGTGAGTAAGTGATGAAGCACACTATGTTAAAATTTAGTAAGTACTTGAAATTATTTTAAAGTTCGAATAAAACATGATAGAATTATAAGTTTAATGATTAATGAAACGTTTATGTTCAACTCTTGAGGTAGGCATGACAATGCTTTTTTTTCCTCTCATTATTTAAAGTCCAATTTTATTTAGAACGGAATCGAGCCGTTAGTTCATTTTTGATGGTTAAGATGAAGCTAATGTAAGTAACGTGCACTGTCTTCCTTTCTTTCGCGAAACGAAAGGCACCTGCACGCACATATATAAATCCACCTCCCCCTTCCCCCTCTTTTCCTTCCTCTCTCTACATTTCAGTAGGTAGTCCTCCATTACTCTCCGTAGCATATATCGGATTCAGGCCACAAAATCGTAGTAGAAGGAGCGATGGCGGCTCTACAGTATCTGGACAACCTGCGGAATACTCACCCGGAGCTTTCTGAGTGGTACAACACACTTGCAGATCTGTACCAGCGCAAACTCTGGCACGAACTCACCCTTAAGCTCGAACAATTCGTCGCTCTCGCCTTCTTTCAGGTCCCAATTCCCAAACATAGATGTGTACTGAAATTAGCGTTTTATGGTTTTGATTGTCGATTTTTTTTTTTTTTTTTTTAATTTGAATTACTTGCCATGTATTTTTGTTTTTAGGTTTTGCTTCTAGTCAGAGGGATGTTTGATCATTCTATGGATTTGGGGAATTGGGTTTTGTTTGAATGTTAGGGTTTCGGGTGTTTTGAGTAGGGTAGGGTTTTAGGGTTTTCTATTTATTATTGGGTTTTACGTGATGATCTTCTTATGTTCAAAGAGATGGCGACATTTGAATTATTTCTTAGAAAAATGGGATTTTTCCCTTCTTTTCCCTGATGTTATACGTGAACCAGCTGTTGGATGAGAAAATAATGGAGATTTTTTACAATATTCATGGCATTTGCAATTCGAAATTCGGATTTTTGTTTTGCCTTGAGTCTAGATTTAAATAAAAATGACGGCATTTTGATGTGCGAAGTTTGAATATTTGTTTTGACTTGATTCAAAAATTGTCAGAATTCATGGATTTTTGTTATGCGGAGGTTGGCTGTTTGTTTTGTCTTGATTCAAGATTAAACAAAATTAAAGGCATTTTTTTGTGAAGTTTGGTTGTTTGTTTTGTCTCTAGTCAAGATATAACAAAGTTAAGGACATTTTGTCGTGAGAAACTGGTTGTTTTGCCTTGAGTCGATATTTAACATAATTGATGGAATTTTCCTTTTGTTTTGCCTTGATTTTTCTTTACGGTTATTCGCTATCAGGAATTTGTTTGTACAAGTAATGGTGATGATATTACCCTTGATTTTTATTTGTCTACTTTAGGCTTACACCTCATGTCATGGGGCCAAAATGCATTCATACCTAATTTAGCCTTTATAAACAATGTCCATACACTTAATTTGAAACTACCTTTGTGGTTCATCAAAATATATCCGGAGTTCATGTCACATTAGCCCGTTTGACACCAATTTTTAGAACTAATTTTTCCCCAATCTCATTTTTAACCACACATTTTATGGACCCACAATTTTTCAATCTTACATTTCATCAACTTTTGTCAAAATCTACTAAAATTTGATTTTTAGCCAAACAAAACTGAGGCTTACTCTTCCTTCTAGAACGTAACCATTTGCTGTAGGTGCTTATTTGGGTTAAGATTGTGGGGCCTGGAAATTTGTGGTTTTAAGTTTTAACAGTGTAAAACTTTGTTACCAAGCTAGTTAAATTTCAATTGGTTCACACTATAAACCATCATTTAAGAATGTCTTTCTGTAACTTATCATGGAAAGCTGATAAAGTCCATTTTTAGGATGGGGGGCTATGCTCCATGTCACTGATCAGAGTGAGATGAGACAACTTGTAATCTTATCTCTTTTTACTTAAATTCTAGCTGCTAATGGCGTCACAGACGATTTATCTCTTGGTACTGTATTCCTAAGTTTCTGAAGGTTTTACTGATTTTCTTTTGTACTTGTTTATAAAAGCTTGAATGCCGTACATGTTGCACTTTCCTTTCCTCTCTTCATTTCGATTTTTATGTTTCATTTTAATTCACAGTTAACATGTTCATCACTTTTAATTTCAGGCTGGCGATGCTCTAATACAGTTGTACCACAATTTCATAACTGAGTTTGAGACAAAGATCAATCTCCTCAAGCTTGCTCATTTTGCTGTCATAGTTTCCCGGCAGTATTCAGAGAAAGAGGCTGCAGTAAACTATCTTGAAGGAGTGATTGAAAAGCTTCGTAATACAAAAGAGATTCGCATAGAGGAGCCTATTCTTTATATAGAGATGCAGATTGCTACTTTTAAGCTTGAGCAAGGAGATCATAAAGAGTGCAAGAAACTCTTAGAGGATGGGAAGAGTACACTTGATAGCATGACTGACATTGACCCGTCTGTGTATGCCAGCTACTACTGGGTTTCATCTCAACTTCATAAATTTCGTCAAGAATTTGCAGAGTTCTACAAAAGCGCTCTTCTTTATTTAGCTTACACTTCTGTGGAGTCTCTGTCAGAATCATTTAAGCTGGTACGGTAATAAATGTTTTTTTTTTTAATAATTTAAGGATAAGCTTACTATCATTAGTGCTCCTTATGTAATAAAAATGAAGATCACTTGTTTGAGAGCTTGATATATGGCTATTGAGAATATATTATATCAGATGGTTCTTTTTCTCATCATTAAGAAGTAGGTGCTAAACTTCTGTTAGATTTAGGGCAATTATTGTTCTGTTGAAGTAGAACTTCTTAAGCTTATCTTGTTCAGAAAGAAATACCTGTAAAGAGGGAGCTAAGTCTTTACATAACTGCTGGGCGCCTAGCTGAAATAGATAGTGGTGTAGTGTCAGAAAGTCAGGGGCTGTTTAATAGAGGATCTTTTGGTTGGTGCATTGGGCACGTCCTTCTTTCGGTTCAGAGCCAGCCTTGGTGAGATGGATCATTTTCTACCTTTTTCTCTGTGTCTTGTCAGGGAGTTCTTGCATGAAATTTTTATTCTTATTCATCTAAGGTTCAAATGTTTCTATTGAACATTCTTTATTTAGGTATGCTGTATTTTCTCTGTCATCTGATGACCTTCTTCCTGCTTAGTTTTTTTTTTTAATCAAAACCTTGCATCATTTATTCAACAACAGGAAAAAAAAATATTGTATACATGTCTAAAGCATTTCAGTGTTATTCATATAATTATCTTGGATTATTGCTTTTTGATTTTATATTATGGCAATATCTTTGACTCTTTCTTGGTCAATTTCACGGCATTTATCTAAAAAGGTTCGCAACCGTTGTAAATCCCAATCTGTATAGTTGAGAACAGGGGTGGATCCAGCACTTGGCCAGCCCCCGCGGCCGCCCGTGTTGGATCCGCTGGGAACAATTTTTTTTTGGGTGACAATAGATAAATATTTAGAATATATAGCTGATAATTCATTTTATTTTCAAACATCTTCCATAGCTCATTTGGTTAGGGCTAGCATTTTCATTCTATAGGTCTTGAGTTCGAGTGTCCTTCCAACCAATCTATTATGTAATAGTTTTAGTTTTACAATTTTTACCAAAATTAATGGTATAGGGAGGGGTTCGAACCTATGACCTTTCTTAGGATTATTAACAGATTTACCATTATGGCAATTGATGAATTTGATACTAAAATTAAACAGAATAATATATGTTAAGTTTTAGTGGTGTTAATGCAATTATAAAAAATTCAAACTCGTTCTTCCTTTGAATTATAATTTGGCTACAATGTCATTTGGTGAATATTGTTAGCTCATATAACAAAATTATATATATATATTTAGTTTGAATAAAATAATTGTTATATTTAAATTTTAGGTTTTGATTCCCATTTTTTTTTTTAAAATACTTTATTTCTCTCTTCTTTTTAACCACATTATTCAATAAAATAATATTATACGCAAATTCAAAACTTCTCCTTATTTTTAAACACATTCTTCATTAAATCAATATTCCAAATTGCATTTTTTGCAAAAAAATAGGCATCAAATGGGCTCTTAATATTTTATTGCTACCGACGATCAACGGCCGCTCGTGCTGACTTAAAATCCTGGATTCGCCACTGGTTGAGAATGAGCTAATTTTCAGGCCTTTGTCATTTAGAAATTTGCAATTCCTATTAGGGTTAATAATAATTATGTATTTTATATGATGCTTATCATAATAATCTACGATCCACGTAAATTCTCTATATTATTGGATAGCTAGTCATGTTCAACCTAATATCTCTTATACAAAATTCTTTTTGATGGACATGATATTGGCAATTCTATCTTCTCGTGTTAAGCTAACTATGTTTTTTGATTTTTCCAGGAATTGGCATTTGATTTGTCCCTATCAGCATTGTTGGGGGAAAACATTTACAACTTTGGAGAACTCCTTGCACATCCAATTGTAAGTTATATGTCTGCAACATGTTCTTCTTCCTTTGAATTTTCTTACTTACTAATCAAAACGTAATTGCTTTAATGTCATGAAGGTTATAATGACATGCTTGTGGTGTGTATATGCATGTGTGCATATGTTTTCATTTTTCTCTCATTATCGAAGCTGAAAATTGGACTCTTTTGCATTGCTTTACTACGTGAAATTTAACACCAGTGTCACTTGGCTTTTGCTGGAATTGGTTAAATCAAGTTGAATGGATTGTAGAAGCAGCAATAGTAGGCAATAGCTTTTAGCATTTTCTGTTTATCTACTAAATGGATGACTAGAGTAAAGAGTCAGTAAGGGTAGCCGTCATTTCCTTTATGCTAAAATGGTGAAAGAAAAAGCATTTCCTTCAAAAGGTCTTTTCTTTTTCTGCCTTTCGGGTGAAAATGGTAGAAATGTTAGAAGTTATTGAGTGATCCACTTTTAACGAAAGATGGTAATCGTTCAATTGGAAGGATCAATTTACACACACTATTAATTTCTTTTGCTGTAAATAATTGGAATTCTTCCATCGGATAAAAAAATATTCTGAATTTCAGTTTCAAATTCAAAATCTTCGTTTTAATTTAGGTTTTCAGGATATTTTCCTGTTGATTACACTTTGTTTTAAATTCCTAATTGCTTACCTATGTTCTGAAGGAAAATGGCTGCATATTACGGACTACAACTAGAAAATAGACACTTTTAATTACTGAGACATCATACATCATATAAACAAATATTACTGGCTTTCGAGAGAAATATTAAATTCACGGAAAACAATGTCTATTAAGTACAAGCCTCAAGCAAGATATAGACTATGGGTAGTGAAAGTGTATTTGAAGGGTTATGTAACACGCTAATGTTGCCACCAATGATGGTTAGATTTTAAAAGATGTCATCAAGCGTTCTAGTGGAATGGAACTCAATATTTGATTGTCGTGTATGAAATATCTCATGAAGGTCACTCATTCACAAGCGACGTGATTGTGTACTGAAAGAATAGGAAAATTATTTGTATATCACGTGGCTTTTGGCCACGTGTCAACATGTGTTTGGGACGTTGATATTTGGGTCAAGCTTTCAATAGACAAGCATAGATTATTCATTAAGGGTCCTGAAAATGACTCTTTGCCCCTGTTTGGTCCACATTAAAATTTTCATTTTCATTCTTGTACTCATTTTCAACCACACATTCTTCAATAAAGTAATATTTTCCATTACATCAATAACTTTTCCTTTTTTTTCAACCACATATTCTCCATCACATCATTTCCAAAAAATGCAATCACTCATTTTAATATGCACCAAACATACTGTAACATCTACATTGATACAAATTCCATTGCAAATTCTTCAATAAAGTAATATTTTCCATTACATCAATAACTTTTCCTTTTTTTTTTTTTCAACCACACATTCTCTATCAATCTACTATTCCAAAATACATTCTTCCAAAATAATGTGGCTCAAACACTCCCTTTATGTGATTTTGTCATACTTTGGTTATATTGTATATGTTGATGATTTGTAAGATAATGATACAGTTAAATGATTAATTAAGTTCCAGGCATTATTTTAGTTTGTGCACTTTCAAGAGCTATTACTGTTCTCAACGTAGCTTTAATCTATTTGCAGACTGAGCAGACAAGCATAGATTATAGTTAAAATTTATCTATTAAATGACTATATGTAAGTTTTTAGATGAAAACCTATTGATGCTTGAAACTGCTAATCTTGGGTTATCCTCTTTCCTACTCTTTCCTTAACCAAATTATAATTGGGATGCCTGCTAGTAGATAAGCATAAAGTGAACATCCCTTTAATCCATAATTGCATGTTCACCGTCACTTTCTTCAGTGGGTTTTTCATTTTATTTAATATTTTCCATTTTAGTCAAAAATAAGTTTTACAATTATTCTTGAAAATTATATAAGCTAATAATGAACTATTCATAAAACTTTTGTGATTGCCTGTGAAAGTAAAATCTGCGTATTCAATTGTGAACGAAGGGATTACATAAGGAAAGAAGCATGGGTAAATGAGATTATGGCTCTTCATCTGCCAATGTTCATCGTATAGATAATAAAATGAGATGCAGTAGGCTGGGTGCTGTAAATTATATGTGCTGTTGGGAGTTCTAATTAATAGGATGAGACAGGAAATATGTTTGCATAATAATGCCTTTTAAAGGTGTGTTGAAAATGTGTGCGCTATATGGTCCGGAACATCAACCGGCCATCACGTCTCCCGTTTACTTGATTCGTTTTATTTTCTTTCTATGGTAAATTCTAATCTTGAATAAATCTAAAGTTCTTCAAATTTGAAATGAAAATCGATCTCAAAGATGGACTTCCTCTATTGCACTTTTTAAAATGGACGTCACATGAAATGATTAATGTTTGGTTATATGACTCAAACTAGCTCATGATGAAGAGAGGAAGACTCAGATTTTTGTAGGAAGTTTTCAACAGTGTTACAAAATTTGCAGGGTATCATCTGTTAAGGCTAGCCCCATCAAACTATGGGGCAAACTCTGGAGAGGGCCCCTTTCATGGTTTTCTCAATAAACAACTATGATGTTAGGATGGGCTTCTATGACTTAATAATTAAGCTGAAAGTGTTTCCAACCACATGGCGTTGCACTTTTTGAGTTTTGATTCTATTTTTTCTGTAGTGGATGGGACCAGCATGGATATGAAAATGCCTTGATCGGATCATTTACTACTTCTAATTCTGATTGTTTTGGCTTTTACAGGTAAAAAGTCTCATAGGGACTAAGGTAGAATGGGTATACTATATTCTGGAAGCATTCAACTCTGGTGACTTGATTCGCTATCAAGAATTGTGCCAGGTTCATAGGGCTGCTCTGAGTGCCCAACCAGCATTAGTGCAGAATGAGAAAAACCTTCTGGAGAAAATTAACATTCTCTGCTTGATGGAGACTATTTTCAGGTGCATCAGGAGAAATATTAGATTACTGTTCTGAGCGAGGTGCTTCCTTTGTTCATAATGTGCTCCCTTATCTAAATTCTGACAACACATATTTACCTGCAGTCGACCTTCTGAAGATAGAACTATTCCATTAAGTGTCATTGCTGAACGGACAAAACTTACTGTGGAAGATGTGGAGTATCTTCTTATGAAGAGCCTTTCAGTAAGTGCATTAAGTATATTATTTGTTATTTCTGTGGCTTCCTTGTTGACATGCTTGACCAAAAAATACTATCTTATCTTGATTGCATGGGTAATTGATCCTTATGTCATTATGTCCTTTGAGGTTTTGAGCAAGAAGGCTTAAATATTACATTTGCTGTGTTCATTGGTCCCACTTCACAACTTAACTCGAGGAAGATGCTAATTCTTAGAAAAAAAAAGTCTGACACGCTACTGAGTGAAACTGCATGTATTTCACTGTTTAGGGTTTGTTTCTTGTTTAACTAGACTTTAAGCTTTCCTGTGTTCATGTGAACATAAAATGGGGTTCTTGGGCTATAAGATGCTTGGGAACAAATGCAGATAGACTCTTGCAATAGCAGACCTACGTTTGATGGCCTATTTGGAAAAAAATAATGTTTTGAATAGTGATTTTTAGGAGAATGTGTTAAAACTTTGGGAAAAGTTTTTGGTTGACTGCAGAATATTTTATTATGCGAATGTGCGGTTGAAATGAGTGTAGAAAAAAAAGTTTTGAAATAATGGTTGTCAAACAGGGGTAAAGAGAGGAGATTCAAGAATCACTAAGGTGTAGAGGAGATTCAAGAATTACTAAGGGGTTGTTTGCATCTCATTTTTATTGAGAATAGATCTTGTAGTAGTGATTTTTTGGAGAAAGTGGTTAAAAGGTGGGAAAAGTCTTGGGTTTACATGTGCAATTATTGCATTTGGACTTTGGAGAATGTGTTGTTGAAGGAAAATGGGGATCAAACATGGGCTAATTATGATTTTAATTTTTGAAGTTCCTGCAACTTTTACTTTTCTTTATGCTATAATTTGATTAAGAACATATCTTCTACTTTGCATTATACTTTTAGCATTAAATATGTGTTTACACTCCTTTCAATTGGAATGTGTCTTTCCAGTACCTAATTTTTTACTCATTTGCCTCAATGGGGTTGACACATTTNGGCTAATTATGATTTTAATTTTTGAAGTTCCTGCAACTTTTACTTTTCTTTATGCTATAATTTGATTAAGAACATATCTTCTACTTTGCATTATACTTTTAGCATTAAATATGTGTTTACACTCCTTTCAATTGGAATGTGTCTTTCCAGTACCTAATTTTTTACTCATTTGCCTCAATGGGGTTGACACATTTTAAGCTATAAAATCTTAAGTTTTCGCTACTACTGTTTTCAAGCTAAAGATGTTTAAGGTTCTACTAGA
>CAIGRQ010146049.1:0-16047 GCA_903798375.1 Fraxinus sp. D2006-0159
TGAAGGCAAATACAAACTTCAAAATAATCAGCATACACTTGACCCTAGTCAAGTAAAAGAACAGCGGATGTATATGTTGGGAATTTACTTAATTATGCACGACGAAAAATAAATCAAATTTTAATTTTCACTAAGAATCTGCTTTGTGTTTAGATAGAAAATGTAATAGAATATTTACATTTATTGAATTCTGCAAATCCTTTTACTTGTCTTGTACACAAATAATCATGATCTGCAATCCATAGCTGTCCAATTATCTAACCTCCAATAAAAATTCACATGGGGAAGAAGAATGAGAAAATTAGAGTTTCTCTTTTCTTATGCTAGCAATTATATGAATCGTGTTCCAATTTATTTATTTTTTGAAGCCATAATAGTTTATTAATATAAGTCTAAGTATGTTTGACTAGTCTCTTAAACTTAACCCAATTCAATATTTAATTAATTCAATTAATTAAACTTGTTCCATGAATTAATTAATCTAATTAATTAATTCGAACATATTAACAAGAAACCCAATTAATTAATTAGTTATTGAGTTTTATTCTTCTAGTTCTTTTTTTAGGTGTGACCCGTTAGATTTTCGATCACGATGCCAACAATGTGAATTATTATCGATAAATTAAAATACCGTCTTTTAATTTAACCAATTCACATCATCGCCTTCCAAATTGACATCTAGCAATGTGTTAAGGCAATACACGTAAAGGAAAATGCCACGTGGAATGACGAAATCAAATTTATTCGTTTACCTTGAAAGTATAATCATTTCGTCAATATGATCCGATTAATTACAAGATATGGATATGTGTCAATTTCAATTATCGATCATATCTTTCATCTCACTATTAAGTCAATGTAAGTCGAAAACTTTTTTTCAATTTATAAGTACACCTTGATCAAGGATTTTGTTATCAAGTTAATTGAATGAAATGTAGATCATAATCTCTTACTATCTAAAAATAACGAATCATCTATTGATCAGTCACAACTTTCATATGATTCTTAACATACTGAACGTTATCGTATTAGCGATCATTGACAAAGCAACAACCAACATCACCAAAGTATGATCGTCATCATATAAGGCACTATGATGACCTCAAGCCGAAGGACTAACTCCACTATGGAACCTTAGAGATTAATTACTGACATTCAGATAGTAATTCTTGTGGAATCACTTCAGCGGATCTCCAATATTTTGTTCTATAACAAATCATTCACGTATTCATTTATGTATCACAACAATTTAGTTTGTGAGATCAGTAACTCACTTCACGAGTAAGAAATATCACATGTGATGGTCTGTCCGTATCTCATTATTACTTACGCCACAGATGATTTATGATTCAGTCATATGTCATTTGTAGCTCACAATTACATCTCCTTCTATTAACAAATTACTAAGTCTTAAATATACGGACTCTATTATTTAATACAATTTATTATAATGATAATTCAAATAAATAATAAATTTTGTCAAAATAAATGAATTAAGCATATTAAAAGTGTTTACAATAAATTGATTAGATGTAGGCATAAAACTTACCGTATAAAATTATCAACGTACACTTGACTAGTCAAGTTTAAAAAATTTCATTGTATAAAAGCTGGTTGGAGCCTCAAAATTAGCGACATGCAAGACTTCAGTCATCCAAAAATCGTCCATATAGGAAGGTGGGGTCGGATCTCAAAATTTTCGATTTAAACTTGAAATGACAAATCATTATAATTGCTAAAATTTGATGGGGTAAAATTACCTAATACTGGTGAAGTAAATTATGTTCATTCGAAAATGGCGTATCATCTAGAGACTAGAGGCCCTAAAATTGGTGAGATAAAAGTATTTTCGTCAAAAAATTACTTAAAACATAAAGATGTCCTAAAATTGATGGGTAAAATTATAATTGTTCAAAAAATGACATATAATTAAGACATCCTAAAACTAATTATTTTTGTTCGAACAAGTGCCTGAGAAGTAATGGTAGGATTAGACATCAGGTGGGTCGATCCAAATATTTCAATACTCGAAATCATTCATTAAGCTTTTGATATTTCGTAAATGGAACTTTTCGTGATCCATGTAATTACTGGAATAGAATTCGAACCCAAATTGTCTATTCCGATCCAATTCGATTCTACACAACATTCTTTTAAAAAATCGTGAACAGACAATACAAACAATCTTTTAATATCTTATAGGATAGAAGAAATAAAATATGTCATCAAATACATATTTCACATTTTCTTAATCCACTACAAATATATCACTAAATAACATATAATATCTAGCATAATAGCATCAAATTTTGCCCGTGGCTCTACATATGTCGCCTTAAGAATGATTTGAAAGGTGGACAAAAAGGAAAGTGAGGTTAGAAGTGGTTATGAACGAGAGTGATATGATTCAATTTTTCAAATGAATGAATGTTGATTGATTATGGTACTTACAATTTGGATCTTGCAAATTTGTTACTTGTTGGGTATGGTCATTGGGTCGAGGTGACATAAATTGTTAAAAAAAATATAATGAAGAAAATTCGATTCCAACAGTCTAGACTTCCAGACTCTAGTGGTGTCAATTGAGCCGAACAACTCGTCGGCTCGACCGCTCGGCTTGTGAAAAAACGAGCCATGAGCCGCTTGGATTATTCTAGGCGAGCCAAGCCGAGCCTCGTTTTAAACGAGCAGCTCGTGGGTTTTTTTTTTTATTATTATTATTTGAGGTTTAGAAAAGTTCTATAGTTAAAAATTAAAAAAAGCCGAGCTCGGCTCGACTGGCGACCGGTGACCCACGAGTAACGAGCCGAACTCGTGCTTATACACTCGGCCCGGTCCGACCCATTACCATCACTACAAGAGTCCGATAATCACGATTATAGCTCAAGAATCAAGAACCATATGGGACTAGATTAGTTTTCGTTTTCTGTTCCTAATTTTTTATGGGAACGAACTGGAACATCAATTTCGATTCGGTAGAAACGTTTCCGGTTAAAATGCTTACCCATAATTAATTAAGACCAAACAGCGCCTACATTGAAGCACATCCCAAAATAACAAGTACATTAGCCACTGTCTATGCACATGATGCAGGATGTGCTTGGGTACAACCCAAAAATTAAGTACACCACGTAGTATCTAGTGAATTATATTTACGGCACTGGCTTGACAATACTAACACACCAAGAAGAACCTGGTGCTAAAATGTACAATCATGCTTCATGTACATGTACAGGTGGAGGTTCATAGAACCCCATGATAACACATAGGGGGTGGGCTATTTTTTTTTTTTACTTTTTTTTTTTAATTGAGGTTGGTCCCGCATGGGATCCACCTCATGTGAGAGAGTGTATCCCTACCCTGTACATTTGACTTAATTCTAAAATGTTCGTCGAGAAATGCTTGGTCACCATCAGACCAAGCACTATACCATGTAAAATTATCCCTAGGATACAATGCGAAAAGGTTGAGTACACATAATGTCATTTTGACTTCATGAGTAATTTTACGGTGCGGGATCCACCTCATGTGAGAGAGTGTATCTCTACCCCTGTACATTTGACTCATTTCTAAAATGTACTTTGAGAAATGCTTGGTCACCATCAGACCCATCACTATACCATGTAAAATTATCCCTAGGATACAGTGCGAAAAGGTTGAGTACACATAAACTTTGACTTCATGAGTAGTTTTACGGGAAAATCGGAAATAATTGTCGAATGTTGCCTTCGATAAATGACACGTGTCTCACCTAATTACCTAATTTTTCAAGAACGTTCTACACACTTTGCTCACACATACTTTTAATAATTAATCTTCATAAGAATTCGCCAGATATTTCGACGAGACAATCCGTGACATAATTTCCTAATTAACATCAAATTAATTTATATTTAACTGGTTCGATTGATTAAAAAAAAAAAAAAAAAAATTAGCATAAAAGAATTCCTTCTTGATAAAATATTTGTCTTAAACTGTATATTTACTTTTGTTAATGATTTATTAGCTGGAGAAGAGAAAAAAATGTATATACAGAAAAATAAATTTAAAATTGATTAAAAGAAATGTCAAATCAAAAGAAGGCGCCGCCTTGTCTCCACCAGGGGTGCGAATGCGTATATTGACTCCTTAGTGGAATTTTAGCGGTGGCTATCCATTTGTGGACTACTACTTGCTTTTGACTACAACTACCTACCTTATTATTTTTAAAATGAATGATGCTATAATATAGAAAATTTGACAAACCATACATGACGTGGAATCATTGGCAGATGAAAAAAAATGGACGAATCAGATTCCACCACATCATCATGTGCATGAATTCGATTTGAAATTCCCTGTACTTGAAGCTTTTTCCTTTTAACATAATCAATCACACAATCACGATTATTTGAAGTGTCCTTATAGTATTGAATAACGTACACTACCTTCTTTAATTTTGAATCAACTATATTGTACTAGTACGCTTGGAGAAATTGTTGACTACTTGTGGATATCTTATGTTACTTGATGATCTAAACTGATGTTTGACAATTCAATCGAGACTTTCCTGAAGAAAATTATTGCTTCGACTCGATCCACTAACTAATAGGATTGTAATTTCATACTCAGCTAATTAAAAAAATTGTAGTGCATGTTAGGTATCGGTTGAGTACCACTGGACATTAATCGTCATCTTCCGCTTTAAACATAGGTGTGCACATTCTATTGAAATTGCATTACCCTTCTAACTATTCACTTATTAAAGTACACGTAAACTTAATTATATTATATAAAAAGAAGACACGGGAAAGAAATATTTTATATTTGTTTGAAGGATAAAAAGTGGGCATTTTGGGTGGTCATTCCATTCGATCGATCCCAATCAAATATGCCCTTAGATCACCATTGCATGGGGTCCAGAACTTTGAAATTAAGCCTCTTAGCCATATCAAGAAATGCTTTACCGAAGCAGATAACTAATGCTTACTTTATAAAGTTCCAAGACGCATATCTATCTAAATTGAGCATCTCTTCGGCTTTCGAAGTGTCAAAATCAGAGCACGCCTTTATATTTTATCAACATTTGGTTATACCATAATTAATGCTTTACACATAATTTTAATAATGTTATTTATTTGGACAGTTGAGGATGAGTCGTTAAAGTATCGTTAAGTTATTGAACATTTTAAATGGAATATATATCTTTACATTTAAGATGTCCAATCAAATAATTGAAATTTAAATTGGTGAATATCAACAGGGTATGTTCTTTTTGCCGTTTTTAAGCCGTTTTCTATTTTCGATTTTCCAAAACAGCGCAAAAAATTACAAAGAAAACTCAAAACGACAAATTTGTCGTTTTGAGTGTTTTCAGTTATAATCAAATCAAAATTTTCAAAAGACGTTTGTGTGTTTTCATAACAAATTTTCAAAATGCCAAAAAGAACACATTTTCAACAACCTAAAAATGGACACTCAAAACAAAAAATCCAAAATGAACACAAAACACAAAATTGAAATATAAAGAGAACAGCTCCTAAATTGATTGCATTATTCAATTATTTTTGCTCGAGTGGGGACGGGGTGAGTAAGATCGATTCTTATTACTTAACAAGATTGACCATGTAGGATAAAACTAGTCCATATTTAAAAACTCATTTTTCCAAACTTATTTTAATCACGATTCTCTGAATAAAAATAATTTTGATCCAAAAAAATTCCGTACTTTTAAGTGACACATTTTCCAAAAAAAATTATTATTACAAAATTTAATCTCCAAATGGGGTTCAAACATAACCTCTTAATGTCGTATAAATATCATATTTTATTATGTTGTCATTTGCAAGAAGGCAAGTAAGGTACACATGTTGCATGGTTATTTGACAAAATTTTTGATAAATTTTTTAGTAAATTTGGATAAAATAGAGTTTGATCAATTAAAATGTAAAACGAAGTTCGACCAAATTGCTCCACTTGATATATATGTTTCAAATTTGGAGTAGAATGGACAGGCAATTTTGTCTCTGGTTTCAAAGAAGGCGACAGTCATTCGAATAATTTATTACGTCATTGCTTTTATAAAGCAGCAATATCAACCGTCTTATATGGATAATATTATATAATAATTAAATCGTGAGCTCTAAAAAATAAAAATTAATATTTTGTCAGGCGCCTCATATACTAATGGCGCATTTAGATTTGAAAGTGAACTCTCCCCTCCCCGCCGCCGACCCTTCCACCTCCGGCCACCTCACATTTTCACTATGGGGAAGCCGATACTAATATATCTCGTTTCACACTTAATTATACTTTTTACTAGGAATAAGGAACAATTTTCAAAATTGTTCGATACATGACTATCATTAGCCTTCGTGAAGATTATCCTTTAAAAATTAAAAAATTAAAAAATTAAAAAATTAAAAATTGATACTCCAATATCCATTTGGGAGAATACCAACTCATTTTGATGCGTTTAATCAAATTTCATAACTCCTATTCGATACCCATCTTTTAAGATTCCAAGTTGGTTGTACCTTTATTTAATCACATGTCATTAATTTCACAACTTTTATTTATTTTTTAACAATAGAGATCTACCAACTTATAATTTCAAAAATTGTCAAACAGGGGACTAAATAACTATAAATAAAGTGTAATTATATGTGTGTCAGTATATGTAGCCCATTAGATGTGTTAGTTCGAGGTATGGGTATCAACGAATTGAGCCGAAACTAGAAACTCGGACTCGACTCGAGTAAAAATGATTCGAGTTTTTTTTTTTGCCCTAGTCGAACCGAGCTTTTGTTCGGCCAAAAAATTTAGGCTCGACCTGAGCTTTCGGCTCGGGTCTTTATGAGTCGACCCGGCTCCTTCTTCTTCTTCTTTTTTTTTTTTCTTTTTCTCGCTTTTTCTTTTTTTTTTTTTTTTTTTAAAACATTCACAACTGCCTACAAACGCAGGCAGCTGTGACATATCTGCCTGCAAAAACTTATATTTTGTTAAAACATTTTTTTTTTTTAAAGGAACTTTCACATCTACCTGCAAAAACTTATATTTTGTTAACATTTTTTTTTAAAAATGAACTTGGCCGAATTGTCTGACTGTCACGAGCCGGACCTTCTCTAGCCGATGCTCCAAAATGGGGCTCAACCCGAGCCCCAAGCCGGTCCGGCTCAGGCTTTTTTCTGGTCGAGTCACGGGTTCTTCGAGTCGACAAGCCACATTGACATTCTTAGTTCAAGGTCATGGATCTTCGGACCCTTGGTCATTAGTTTGGAACATAACCTGTAATATCATGTCGACCAAAAAAACCTTCACAAAAAAGAAAAAAGAGAATATTAGTTAGTGGTGCACTATGAATGTTGACAGTACCGCGGACCAAATGGAAGTAAAACATATTCCTTCTCTCTAGAAACATTCCTATTTTGAAGCGTGCATGTTTAAACAGAGCATGGCATTTTGCATTAGAGCATGCTTGATCGTGAAGTGTTTTTCAGCATATAGGCTGGTCAAATATCGTGTATGTTCGGTAAAGTTTCAATTAAATCGTAAATTGTGAATCTTATGAAATATGTGAATAGTTGCGGATCATATGTAATGCGCAAATAAAAATTATGTTTGATCAACTTATTAGTTTGAAAAGCTACAACAAACATGTTAAACATTTGTATTCATACATTACATGGTACTTTTTATTTATACTAGTCAAGTTGAACGTGCATTGCATGTTATTTTGAAATACTTTATAAATGTTGTAAAAATAATATTTGGAGCCTGTTTGGTACGACTTAAAATCCAATTAAAATTGAACATATGACCGTTATTGGGTCCCACCCACCTAATAAAAGTCAACAATAACGGCTATATTTTAGATTTTAATCTGATTTTAATTTCTACCAAACACCCTCTTGATATCAACTTGTAGGGAGGATTTGATGAGCATCAAACGATATAATGAAAATAAAATTTAGGATAAAAGTTTAAGCGAAGAAAATTGTACTCTCAAAACCCATTTTCTATGATTCAAATTTTTCGTGACGATGAAAAATTACAAATGAACAACCTTTTTAAACTACATTTGGTACATAAGAATTAATCTAATACATGAATTTAAATACCCATTAAAACTTCTAGATGCATGAATATGAATAAATTCATTCACAATAATCTATATTCATGTAGATCAAGATTCATTGAGTCTAAATTAATTTGAATGTTAATTAATTGAGAATTAATGATACAAAATTCATACATGATAAAGATTTTGTAGTATTTATTGTATATTGAAAAATGAAAAGTAATTTATTATTGAAATAATTAAATTATAGTAGGGTTAAAACCGTCCAAAAAATAATTCCCACTTTATGCGATATTTAATATATTGTAGATATTTCGTATGACACAGGTAAGCAAGATTTACTAACATACACTAATTATACCACAAATTTTAAGGAAATAAATAAATCAATTACTAATTGTAAGAAGTGAACTATGCTTGTAATAAATCTAATTAAGATAAAACTGACTTATGCATTGATGCTCATAGTCATAGACAGACATATGTTTATTAATATGGATAATTGCAGCAAAAGTCCAAAACTTTTAAAACACTGACAGACTTATTGACTGTATTTTGGATGGAAACTGTCCAAAATAGCCTTACCTGTAACGTTTCAAAAGGTCAGAGTTGACGGCTGCAACAAATCAAAGGTTTACGGAAAGTCAGCTAGTATTTTAAAAGCTTGGGACTTTTACTGCAATTATCCCTAATTAATATACAACACTTTTTTTTTTTTTTTTTTAAATCAATACATCACAATAATGATTTTTTGAAGAATGTATGATTAAAAAGTAAAGAAAATTCTTGGATCTGCAAAATTTATTTATCAAAAGAATTTATGATTGAAAATGAGTTCGAAAAAAATGTTTTTTTTTTTTTTAAAAAAAAAAAAGTAGGGTTCAAACAAGAGCATAATAATATAGGGGTTAGTGAACAGCCATTACATTCATTCGAGCCAGAGGATGAACTCATTTCCATTACAATTATATGTTTGGCACGAATGATGGATAAATATATTCGATATAATAAAGTAAGAAATAAAATTCAAATTCGACTATGTATCATCTAATACTATTCACTATTGTAAATCAAACATGCCATAGTAGTGTAGAGAAACAAATGGAAGTAAAAGTGTACGGCAATGATATATACTGGTACAAAACACTCACAAAGAAGCATGTCAACCTCGCAATCATCGTAAAATGGTGAAAAAAAGAAGGAAAAAAAAAGAATGAAAAAAGAAAAGAAAAAGAATTTTCATTTAATCATCTTCAAAGGAGAACTGTAACTTTCAACAAGGAAAATGTTTAAACGTGTCTTATGATTACATATCAAATGAAACCTGCCTATCTATTACATGGGAAAATCAAAATGGCTGCTGATACTTGACTAAATATTCTTGGTATATCCTACCTATGTAGAGTACCAAAGACAAATGCATGCTTGAATTTTCAAGGCTAGCAATGAAAATTAGCAAGCAAATAATAATAATAGTAATAAATAATAATCATAATAATAATAAAAAAAAAAAAAACTACCCTTCCTACTTTACATTTTAGTGACATTAAATGATCAACCTAATAAACTATACTGTTATCTAATTAGCATAAACAATCTGCCTTGATTTCTGTCGTAGTGGTATGTTACGTTAGACGACTGGATAGAAATGGACCGTACTACGTTGTTACACAGTTGTGTCCGGTGCACCAAGTGTCTTATCTTCCTCAATTTCTTCACTGACATCAAGAATGGTTGATCCTGTCAGTTCTTTGGCCTTTTGGGATTCAAACTCCCAATCTGTAAAAAGCAAAACCATCATCATTGTCACCATACACGATGCCTGTGCAGCCAAAAGTCCAAGCCACAGCCCTTCAAAATCAAAGTTCAGGAAGAATCCTAGACCTACTGCCACTGGCATTCCAACGAGGTAAAAGCATCCTAAATTAATGTTTGCTCCAACTTTAGGCCTAGCCGTTCCCCTCAACACCCCACAGCCTGTTGTTTGTGGGCAGTTTCCAAGTTCACAGAGTCCTATAATTGGTAAAACTAATGATGTCAATGCAATAATCTCTTTATCATGAGTGAAAAGTTTAGCCCAATTGTTCCTTACTGATACTGTGAAAAACAGTGCTGAAAACCCCAGTATGAAGCTGCCAGAGAGGCCCACAATGGTTGCACGTTTCGCGTTTTCCGGGTGGCCGGCGCCTAGTTCATTGCCTACTCTGGTTGACACACTGAAGCTAAGCGAAGATGGGAATATGTAGATTAGTGCAGTGGTTTGTATCAAAATACCCATTGAAGCAACGGTTGCCTTGGGGTTCAACAATAATCCACAGAGCAAAATCATGATTTCATACCACCACCATTCGAGGCAGACTGAAATGCAGCTAGGAATGGCCAAATTCAGCAAGGATTTCCAGTCTTTCAAGCACTCCATGGATAGCCCTCCCCATGTTTTCTTATAAACTTTGGAGAAAAAAATGTAGACAATTAATGATCCAACAAGATTAAAGTTAGTCCAAACACCACTTAGTGCAACACCTTTGATGCCTAAACCAAGCCTTGAAACAAGAAGATAATTTATGGGTATGTGCAGAAGAATTGACAGGGCTGCACAAAATGTTAAAGGCAAAGTTATAGATTGTGTTCTAAGGTAGATTCTTAAAGGGTGTAGTAAAGATTGAGCAAAAAGATCAGGAAGTGAATACAATAAGTACGTTTGAGATTGTGTTGCAATGGATTCATCTTGGCCACATAAGAGTAAAATCTTTTTCATGTTGACCCACAAAACAGATATTGGAAATGAAGTGAAAATAAGCAACAGAATTGTTTTTTGCAAGCTGAGGCCAAGAATTTTGTACTTTTTGGCACCAAAAGCTTGTCCACAAATGGGCTCCATTCCCATGGCTAAACCGGAGAGGATCGAGTATCCAGTGATGTTAGCAAAACCAATGGCTAACGAGCCTCCGGCCAAGGCTAGATCGCCAAGCCCGCCAAGAAACAACATGGAAATCATAGAGCGAGAGTAAAGTAGAAGACCGGTTAGGATCATGGGGAAGGCTATTTTGGCTATGGATTTGTATTCTTGAATGACTAGAGAAAGATGTGTAGTTTTGTGTGGTTTCTTGGTTTGATGATTTGTTTGTGGTAGTTGATGTTTTTCGTTAGATGTTGGGGTTTTGGGAATCAAAGAGGTTAGCATGCTGTCTGAATTGGACTTGCTAGACGGTGGCAAGGATGTTTGCTGACACATTTTTGTACTCTGTGTGTGTGTGTGAGAGAGAGAGAGAGAGAGAGAGAGAGAGAGATTTTTGGGTTGATAAAGGAAATGGGTATGTTTGTGTGAGAGAGAGACGGAGATTTTTGGGGATTGAGAAATGGGAGTTGCTGACAGTTTTTATAGTGTTTCACTGGACGGCCGTTTCCAGAAGGGCCTGAACGGGCCCGTCTTGACTCACTTTTAAAGTTTTATTGTGGAATCTTAATTTTGGAAAAATATTGTTGTCGTGTAATTACTAATTAAAGCCGGCCACAGTACAAGCAACCGTGTCTGCTAATTTTATTTTTATTTTTGGGTTCAACTAGGATTCTACCGTATTATTTTGTGACTCTGTACGTAAGTCAAACATTGAACACTAAAAATGCTCTGATATTCTATAAACGTGTCATCACTTTTAGAGAAGAGCGTGTGAACCTGGATCGGGACTTACGGGTTTCAAAAGCAGAAAAACTAATCGATTCTTTATGAAAGATAGTTCGACATAGTTTTTACTTTTACTTCTTTAAAAAAGACAGTTCAACATAGTTTTTAATTTTTTGTAAAAGAGCTTTCGAAGCAATTTATTTAGATGGTGTTTGACGGGGATTAAAATTGGATTCTTAGTAGATTTGATAGAAGTTTTTAAAATTTGTGGTTGAAAAGTTGTGGGATCCATGAAAGATATGGTTAATATTGATTGTTTGATTTTAACTTAGATTAAAATCTGTACCAAACAAGGTCTTAAGGACAATTTCATTTGTACATAAATGGATGACAATGGAGGTTGACACCTCTCACATGCGTGGGGCCCCGCATGATTAAAAAATTTCAAAAAAAAAAGTGGCCCCCTATTATGAGTATTTGTTCATCCTCCATTGTCTGCTATTTCGGTACATGTAGCATGGTTCTTTGTTTAGCCGTTGTTTGGTACAAATTAAAATTTGATTTTAATCTCAAGTTAGAGTCAAAAATTAATTTTAACCACACATTTCATGGAATCCACAACTTTTTATCCACACATTCCATCAACTTTTATCAAAATCTACTAAATATCTGATTTTAATCTACAACAAATAGGGCTTTAATTTGTCTGAAAATTAATTTTTGAAAAAAGTTTCTTATTTCGAAAGTGTTTTTAAATAAAATCACAATGGATCAATTTTTTCTAAAAATATTTTCAGGAAATACTTTTATAAAATTAGTCAAACTAATTTAAAGGTAATTTTTGAGTTCCGAAAACTCCTTTTGGGTTCTTAAAAGTAATGCTAGACAGGCCGGAAAAACATCCTTGTAATTCAGACAAGTGTCATTTCGATTGTCTATAGTTTGTGGGCATTTAAGGTTGGAGTGAAATGTATGTATTTTATTTTATTTTAGACTATTAAAAGAACAAAATCTCTCTTTGGGCGGTCATAAGTGGACCCCCAAATGAACCACAGGCCTGTGATTCATCAAAATGTTGCTGTATGTAATCCATAATTACAAGTAAAAACTAACAGGGTTAAAGATTTTACAAGCAAAAATTAAGTACGTTTTGTTGCGGCACGGCACAAAAGTGTTACATTAACTGTCCAAAATTATATTTCTGCCACTTGGTAATTGAGTTCTTGGAATTATTTCAAATAAGTACACTTTTATCTTTTCCACCGTCTTGTATCGTGTACTGAAGAAATATCGAAGCAATAAAATGATCATAAAAGTCAAAAAAATCAACTTTACCATTGTTTCTCGTCTTTATTATCTTAATCCAATTGATCTAGATTTATAAGAAGATTCTATGAGTTTTGAGTAATCTATCGTGAATATCTGGAATCTATGATAGGCTAATCTAGAAGTTGTCCCTATTGAGGTCAATTACCCATTTCATACGCTAGAGAGTAGGGTACAAATGTTTCGAGTGTTCGTTGACGACTCAGAGTTTACGCAAATATGATCGACATCACTTAACCGTTACCTACTTTAAGGGTCAATGATGATTGACCAAAAAAAAAGAGATTATTTTTTGGTTTGAATGGGGTTTCAACCCAAATTAGGGGTTCGACTGGGTCTTTTGAAATTCACAATTTTGATATTTAAGTCCAATTTTTACACCATATAAATTCAAAAGAGTCAGCACTGAAACAGTGTTTTCAATCCAAGTGGACGGCAATTCATGCATCACAAACGGCGAGTGGGTTGGTCCAATCAGAAAAGCCCAAAACGGGACCAACTTAATTAGAGAAAGACAATGGTTTAGTCATAAAAACGTGTGGAAAAATAATAATCAAAGTTAGCAACTGTGCATGTTATTTATAAGTCAAAAATATTCATTGCAATAAAACAACTATTTATTTCTAATTTAAAAGAAAAAACTAAAAATCACCCCTTGATAAACTATAGTAACGTATACTTACCTAACACATATACAATTATTATATTTTCGATTTGAAATATTTAATTTTAAGATTTTTGCTGGTTCTAATGTTTATAATATGTAATTGTCAATGTTGACATAATTAGATCGTACGAGTCAATTTACTATTAAAAATAGAAAATCAATTCGATTCTAGACGAACTAGCGAAAACTTAGACCCCATTAGAACGACCAATTCAAATAGAAATTTCTATTGCTTGACTTTTAATTTTATTATTTTATAATTTTATCATGTTCAACTCATGACCCTTTGTCCTTTTCAGATTGAATTTTCAAATACTGATAAGTACTTCATCTAAAAATCTAATATGTGACGTGTATAGAACATTAAAAAGTTAAACGTGTCGCACATGCTCTAGCAAGAGAGGCAATCGTAAATTTCCAAACTAGTTTTTGGCTTGATACCTCCATTCCTTGTAAATATTGTAGCTTTTAATTTTAATAATTGAATTCTTGTGTAAAAAAATTAAAATTAAAATTGTAAAATTAAGAAAGAGAAAAAGACTCCATATTAATGAAAAAAAAAATGTAGTAACAAACAAAGGTGTCTAGAATAAGCAGTTAATATGGTTGACCCAATAATCAATTGCAAGAATCCCAAGTAACTGTTTAGTTGTTTTAGACCAACGAGTCAAAACTGTCAAAAACTAATACTTCCACGCCCATAGAATCAACCTAGTCACCATTGATGGATCCCCCAATGTACAAGAAATATGATCCATTTAATTAAGGTCCGTTTGATAGGAAAATGTGAAAATAAATTTCAATTCTATGTTGTTGGAAAATAAAAACTCACCAAATTCATAGGAATTTGTTTTTCATGAAATCAAATAAAATGCAGCCAAAAGTGATTGTACTTTGAAATTTGATTTCCATTTCCACGTTACAATCAAACGATTAAAGTGGAATTCATTTTTCTCGAATGTGACATTTTTCATGAAAAATAGAATTAAGAACATTGATACATGGAATGATTGGACTAATTGTACTAAAGTAGGTCGTGCACGTTTCAATTTTTAGTTGGAATCTCTCTCTCTCTCTCTCTGATTTTCTTTATCTTTATTCTTTTCACATTTATTTTAGGCTGATTTGTGATTAAGTGCACCTCCTCATCTATAATTTTTAATATATTATATATTTAGTATTAAATAATTTAGTTATAACCTAATTTGTGATGACATTGATGAAGCTTTGGTTGTTTGGTGAGATAGTGGAGGATACAAATAAAAAGTTAGGTATAATCTACAAAAATATAGAAGTTCGGATTCAAAATTGGTATTTTTTTTGTAAAGTGAATTTAAATGCTCTAGTGAAGAACTTAGATGGTAGGGGGTCTTTCGCAAGTAAAATATCATCTGGTGGGTTTTTCCCCGTTCTGAAATGATTGAGAGATATTTTGAAATAGAGACAACGTCAGGAAGTTTTGCGCCAATTACCTTATAATAATTAATTTAAGCTCGAGTTGGAATCTCTCTCGCCTCTTAATTTTCTTTATCTTTATTCTATTTACACTTAATTTTTTATTATATTCTCTACACGTGAAATTGATGATTCAAGTAAATTTTTGCCAATATGCACTTTTATTTCCAAACTCTATATTTAAACATTTTACTACTTATTTTTTCATATTTTTACTTGCAATTTTCCCTAAAAAAAAAAAAAGGGAGAGTTCAAGTTCAACCAGAACAAATGAGCATAGTGCGCATGCCACTGTTTAAAGACAAGATATATAGCCGAAAAGGAGGATGTCTTAACTCTCATCTCCTATAATTAATCACAACGATAATGATGATTTAAGGTAGTGTTTAGCGGTTAAGACCAATGTTTGTTTGACTAAAGGGTCAAATAATTTCAATTTATTATGTCTTATCAGTAATTATTCATCTCTAATGTGAACAACCACTAAGTCTAGTAAACCGCTTTACCAATGATAAACTTTATTAATCATTTCCGAAGACAATTGGTACATTTAAATCAAGGTCGACCACTTCAATTAGGATAAATTTTTCTATATATAATTTTAGAATTAGTCCACCACGATAAGAGAATTAAACTAAAGAGAAACTCTTAAAAGAGTGACACTTAGGCCATCTTCAGAGCTGCATCAAAAATTGCACCAACTAAAATTCGTCTACAACCATTACACCAAAACTTACACCAAATGGATAGTGTTTAATCATTTTCTTCTCTTTTTTAATTCTTAGTAATTTATTTATTCGAAATATTATTTATTTATTTATTTTAGAAATACATAAATTACTAAATAAATAATTACGTTAAATTAAGGAAAATATTAAATTCATTAATAAATATATTATTAAAACATAGTACAAT
>CAIGRQ010146073.1:0-14284 GCA_903798375.1 Fraxinus sp. D2006-0159
TTTTTTTTTTTTTTACGTGTAAAATTATCTCATGAAAGAACGTGTTATTAAAAATAAATTTTAGAAAAAATGGAACTCAAACATAGACTTATTTTAACTTAAGAGACCGTTTGGTATAGATTAAAAACGGATTAAAATTGAAAAATTAGCCTTTATTGTTGACTTTTATTAGACGAGTGAGACTCAATAACGACTATATTTTCAATTTTAATTGAATTTTAATCGGTACCAAACGGACCCTAAGATTCAGCATCTTCCAAAATTGTTATTATAGTCTTTGAAGTATACAATAATTTATATGAATTACATAAATGAATACATATTCAATATAATCAATATTTTTAAAACCTAAAATTCATATGAAATTGGAACAAAATGAATATTACTTGACAATTTACAATTTATATTTTAGGTATAAAAGAATAAGATCAAACTAAATTAAAAATCGACCAATGTTCTATTGTTCTTCACCGATAGAACCAATGTTCCATTCTCGCGATTGTCAATGTGGAAACCACTTTGGTTCGGTGTTCACAAAACTCGTACTGAACCACCGGGGTCCATCCCTAATTAAAAACTTTAAAAAAATAAATGAAAAATGGAATCCTATATAAGTGACGGAAATAATTTTGAAGTTGGTACCCTTTTATTTTCATTGAATTAATGATTTGGTCCTGAACTTCATTGTTTAGTGGGGTCTGTCCACGTTCCGTCTTGGCAGCAAACAAATCCTAGTTTATAAAGTAATACAATCATTATTTAAATATAATCATCATTTTGACTCTTAATTATTATTATTATTTTTTATGTTAATTACTGTTTTATTTTTCTGATTTCGGAGGTTGAACGGCATAGTGATACAGGAGGACACACTGGGGTGGTTTCAACAATTAGCCAAATAAATATTATATTATTGTGAGTAAATGGAGAAAAAAGTTGGTGGTGCAAAATCAATTAAAAGATTTTTTTTTCTGATGACCCCCCTTCATTTTATGGATATTTGCAAATAATTCCCCAACTCCACAAATTCACATTCTTAACCACTGATCTTGTCTATTTTCACATTAAATGTTTTTTTTGCCTTTTCAATTCGAGATGATTTATATATTTTATTTTATTAAGTCAATTCAACGCGATGCACAATATAGGTTTAAAACAATCGAACATATGGTAAAATGACACAATATAATCGTAATCGAAAGTTTCAAATTTTATAACATCTTGTTGACGATAGCATCTTCGACCTCAATAGAAATAGTCGGGCAATACATTTTTCAAAAGTGAGATTTTATTTAGTTAACTTATCTCCTTTTTATCCATAAATATTAAGCCCCCCGTTTGGTACACATTAAAATTTTCATTTTCATTCTTCAACTTAGGGTGTGTTTGTCATCCTTTAAAAATGTGACCCCACCAAAGTTGTTAATCTCAAATAAATATTATATTATTGTGAGTAAATGGAGAAAAAAGTTGGTGGTGCAAAATCAATTAAAAGATTTTTTTTCTGATGACCCCCCCTTCATTTTATGGATATTTGCAAATAATTCCCCAACTCCACAAATTCACATTCTTAACCACTGATCTTGTCTATTTTCACATTAAATGTTTTTTTTCGCCTTTTCAATTCGAGATGATTTATATATTTTATTTTATTAAGTCAATTCAACGCGATGCATAATATAGGTTTAAAATAATTGAACATATGGTAAAATGACACAACATAATCGTAATCGAAAGTTTCAAATTTTTATAACATCTTGTTTGACGATAGTATCTTCTACCTCAATAAATAGAAATAGTAGGGCAATATATTTTTCAAAAGTGACATTTTATTTAGTTATCTCCTTTTATCCATAAATATTAAGCCCCCCGTTTGGTATACATTAAAAATTTTATTTTCATTCTTCAACTTAAGGTGTGTTTGTCATCCTTTAAAAATTAAGTTCCTGTTTGACACCCATTAATTTCTCATTTCCATTCTCATTCTCATTCTCATTTTTCATTTCAACCACACATTCTCCTAATAAAATAATATTACACACAAATCAAAAACTTTTCATCACTTTTTCACCACACATTCTTACATCAATCACTATTCCAAAATTTCTCTACTCCTAAAAATGGGTTTCAAAATCAATAGTTTGCTACAGTATCATTTCTCCATCACACATTCACACAATAAAATATTCTATACACAATAAAGTTTCTTTAAATTTTAACCACACATTCCCCAAAAAATACTATTTAAAACTCCATTCTTTCACCCCATAATGGGAGATAGACAAGGACTTATTTTCAACCACACATTAAGCCCCCGTTTGGTGTACATTATTTTCAAAGAATGCATTTTTTTGGTTGATGTGATGGGGAATATGTGGTTGAAAAAGAAGGAAAAGTTATTGATGNCACACATTCCCCAAAAAATACTATTTAAAACTCCATTCTTTCACCCCATAATGGGAGATAGACAAGGACTTATTTTCAACCACACATTAAGCCCCCGTTTGGTGTACATTATTTTCAAAGAATGCATTTTTTTGGTTGATGTGATGGGGAATATGTGGTTGAAAAAGAAGGAAAAGTTATTGATGTGATGAAAAATATTATTTTATTGGAGAATGTGTGATTTAAAATGAGTAGAAGAATGAGAATGAAAAAAAAAATGTGGCCCAAACAAGGGCTAAATAATATTTTTTATCACATCAATAATTTTTTTTTAACCACACAATTTCCATCAATCTACTATTTCAGAATACATTCTTTCAAAATAATGTGGCTCAAACACACCTAACAACCAGATAAAAAGAAAAAGAAAAAAGAAACTAGATTTTTGGTCAAAAGGCAAGAATATGTAATTTCTAGTTATAATTTGACCTTTTTATCAATTTAGTCCTTGTTTGACATCCATTTTTTTTCTTCATTTCAATCACACATTCTATTAATAAAATAATATCACTTTTTAATGGCGCATTCTACCATCAATCACTATTTCGAATCAAATTCTTCTCCAAAATAGGTGTCAAACACAACCTTAGGATGCCATAGAATAATTGTCATTATTTTCTTGTTTTAAGTTGTAGCACTACTACAAGTATCTATATTTAGTAAAATTCCAAAATTTTGTTGGGAATATTATGATAAAGTGAAAAGTTTTATAATAGTAATTTATTTGTCTATAAATCATATGTAATCTATTATATTTGTATCACATTCCAAACTCTTAAATATCGTTGTATTGTAAATTTTCTAGTAATGTCATGATTTTTTTTACTAGGTAATTTTTGGATCGGATAAGAAAAAATATAGCGTATAACATTCTTTAAAATAAAAACTAAAATAATCATGTCCAATTCGATACACCATAAAACATTTTTTTGGGCGTGTTTTACGTTGATTTTTTAGAATAGATTTTGTTGAAAAGTGATTTTTTTGTTTTAAATATGGAATTAAGAAAGTAGGAAAAAAGCTACGAACATACGTGTAAAATTATTTTATTTGAAAAATGTGTAATAAAAATACTAGAGTCCATTTGGTAGAGATTAAAATCGGATTAAAATTGAAAAATTATCTGTTATTGTTGACTTTTCTTAAACGAGTAAGACCCAATAACGATTATATTTTCAATTTTAATATGTTTTTTTAGCCCTCTCAAACGGCTCCTAATTTATTGCTTATTGAATGATTAGCAAAGAAAAATGAAAAGATAAGTCAATAAAACACAAATGAAGAGTTATCATTGTTAAGCTAAAACAACAGGTTAATATTAATTAATTAATTAATTAATTAGAAGAATCGACCATGGTTATCATTGTCAACACACCAAAAGGATTCTTGTCGTTTAAGCTTTAGGGTTACAGTCTATCGTAATTTCAGAAAAATGACGGGGCTAAAATTGTCTTTTAGCTCATACATGAATGCAAAAATATCAAGAATAAAGAAACTGGAAATTTTTTGAGCAAATGCAGAGAACCCTGTAGGGTTAGTATAGGCTAGGACAGCTCTGTAGAGTATAATACTTTCTCTCTCTAAATATAATATATTTTTTTACTCTCTCCCTCTCTCTCTCTTATGTATATGTAAAATTCTTGAATATTTCTCTCTCTCTCACGCATATTCACCAAGGGAAGGTGAATCGTGAGGAGTTTAATGGTATAAAACTACCTTTTTGTGGAGTGAAGAACCTGATGCCCCTTTTGATGTGTGAGTGGGTGGTGCTGTTTTCCTTTGTTACTATAGATAAACTAATACATACACCTTCTCTCTCTATAGATGCATCTTCTCTCTTGCTTTGAGCTATTTTCTTTGTTTTTTCTGTCTATCGCTGTTACTCTTCTAAAGCCTTTTAAGCATTCGATGACTGTATTTCCTCTTCATTTTTCCTACTAGGAATATATACAGATTCAAAACTAACAGGTCTGTATCTGATTTTGTTCCAGGAATTTCTTTTATCCTTAAAGGGGTTTTCTTTATTTGTTGCCTTCAAAAATCAGTGATTTTGGGCTTTTCTTAAATTTTTTTTTTTTGAAAACTTGTAAGATTTTCTTGATGTTTTGTGCTGGTGTGTGTGTGTGTTTTTTTAATCGCTTTTCAGCTGGGCTATGAGTGTTGATAGGGTTTAACCTCCAACTGTTTTTTGTGATTTTATGATCCATATTTTCACTCAATTCTTGGCGTATTTTTTACATAATTTTTGACAAGAGTTTCGTCCATAGTTTTTCCTTAGATCAAAGCAAAATAAATCTGGTCTATGCCTATGCGTTGAAACTGGATTTTGCATTTCTCATGTCTACTGTTCACTCGACTGACTAAAGACTTGATTTTGGGGTCTGGGTTCTTTCCATCTGTTCTGAATCATTTCACACCATGTAAATATTTCACCGCTTACTTTGATTTTGAGGTCAGTTTATACCATATGCATGTGTATCCGTGAGATTTTTTGGGTTCATTTCTGGAATCTATCTGATTCATCACCCCTTGTCATCATATCATATTGGTTTTGCTCTCTTTGAATTTGATTTTTCAAGTGAGCAAGGTTAATTGTTTCCCATCTTGAAAAGATTCAGCAAATCTATATACCTTCACTTGGTTTGCCCACATAAAATAACGATTCACGAGGTTCGATCTTTGCTTGTTGCCTTCTTTCTTTGCCAAATTTTGTTTCTTTCCTCGCTTAATCAGACTCTTCCAGAGAGCTATATTCACATAAGATGCTTCAAGTTTACACCTTCCAGGCACATAAAATAACATTCTTAGAGGAGTCCAGAATCTTCCACTGCCCTTCTTATTTTGTGGGTCTGTTTTTTCTTCCCAAAGTTTCTGATCTTATGTTTTGATGTTCTTTTCTCTTCTTTGCAGGGTTGATGAATTGTTGAAGAAAAGGTACAATATTTAGGTGGGGTTGTTTGATTTTGATCTTAGAGGTGGTATTGGTGGTGGTGGGGTTGGGGACCTTTGTTGAGTGAGGCCTTAGGCTACTGTTATGCTGAAGGATAAGTATAGTAAGATAAGGCCTTGTTTTGGAGATAAAATAGGTTCTTGTGACTGTTGCCTAGACAGCACAAGAAGGGAGAAAAAGGCTGTTAGCAGATGTTATCCATTGAAAACCCTCCACCAGATCCCCAGTGTCCTTGTGAAATCTCACAACTGAAAAGCAGTAATAGTCATGAGAGGGCTTCTGATAATAAGCAGCAGCTTGAGGTAGATCTGTCCAAATTCTCCATAAGGTAATAAATGGATGAAAAATTTCATCTTTCTTAAATCTTCAAGTATTACACTTGTCATGTTATTTCTTGTTATTTTCTTTGTTGGCCAGATCCCAGTTGCATATTTCTGATTTTGATTCATCCAAATATGGGTTTGCCATCAAGCTTCATGAATATGCAATTTTTTCTCTCTTTATTTGTTTTTCTTTGCCCAGTTTTGGCCTAATGACCTTATTTTTAGCAGTTTTTGGTTTTCATCTGGTCTTCCATGTCTTATAAAGTTGTTCTTCCAATTTGTTAATGACCACCGTTGGATGGTCAATTTTGACTGGCTATTCTTGGGTAATTAGTAACGGTCATTTCATGTTCTTCCAAAAGCCCTCTCACACTGGGAATCCAAATTTCTTGCAAATCTATTTGTGGTTAAATCCTCTGTCAAAAGCTGCCATTCTTTGGGGGCAGTCTTATTCCTCATTATACAGTTTTTTCCCCCTAAAACAGGTGCATAATAGAAGGGTCTTGTGATATTTGCAATTCATTTTATGAATTCGTGTGTTCAAACACCCCCATTATTTTGTCCTGAATTTGTTTTTTATGTGATATTTGTTGTATATCTCAATCATAAATTTTACTACAGGGATTATGTTCTCAATACACGGAGCAAGGATATCCAGACGAATTGGCCATTTTCTCAGAAAAAATTGCAACTTTGTTTGAAACATGGCGTGACCAATCTGTTGCCACCTTTTCAGTCTCTTGATTATGCAAGAAACTCATCAATTGAAAAATGTGATGTTGGAAGCATTACCAGTGACATAGAAAGTATAAGCAACTCCGATGTGAAGCTCTCCTGTTCAAGTGATCATCCTGTGTCCGTCTCTTGTACCAATATTGGGCATGGCCATAAGCTGAATGTGGATTGTGGAGACATTAATCCAGGTGAATCTCAAGAAGATAAAGAATTTCCATCAACCATAACGAGTCATTCTTATTCTGAAAGAGAGAAGATTCCCAAAGTACAAAGCCCTTGCTTGGAAGCAGAAACTAAAAAATTCCCAGGATCCTTGACGGAAAAGCCTGTATCTGTAGTTCCATCATCCAACAAGAGCGAAAGTACAATCAAAGAAACGGTTAAGAAGTGCAGATTGATTGTGAAATTGAGTAACGTTGCTGACCCAAGGTTGCAAGAAGTTGCGGGTGCAAACACTTCTGTGGTGTCGGAAACAATGGCTTCAAAAGTGTGCCCGGTATGCAAGACCTTTTCATCTTCTTCTAACACCACTTTAAATGCCCACATTGATCAATGTCTTTCTGGGGAGTCAACAATCAAGTGCACAGAAAATCCTTCAGTCATTAAGCATAGAATAAAGCCAAGAAAGACGAGATTGATGGTGGATGTATATGCAACTGCCAAACATTTTACGTTGGAGGATCTTGATAGAAGAAATGGAACAAACTGGGCCTCGAACTTGGGTTTTTCTGCTCCAAATATAGGGATGTCTGTTGAAGAGAAGAAAGACATAGCAACTCCTGCCGATGTAGAGGACATCAATGAAGAAGCTGCAGTCTACATTGACTCCAATGGCACAAAACTTCGTATTCTATCAAAGTTCGATGATCTGCAATCAAACTCAAATGCTAAAGATGATTGTAGATCTAGGAAACTTGAGAAAAGAGACAAAGAAAGCAAGTTTTCATTGAGTAAGAAGAGAAATCTCATTAGGAAACACAAGCTTATGAAATGTACTCTTCATGGCCAAAATAGTTGCTTTCTGAGGCATGATCATTGTCACGAGGTGTGTTACTTCAACTTCTTTACAGCTCGTTCTTGACTGTTGCTGTGCTTTCTTGTTTGCCAATCAAGTTTTTCTGGCTTTTCCATTTATGGCATATGTACAGCTTTTTGATTGTCAACCTTGAATGAAGCTAGGGAAATATTCCTTTCTTATTTGGTTTATTATGAAATCACAAGATTTTGGCACCAAAAAGCTAAATTAAGTTGTGATTGGCGACTTTTTGTTGATTTGTATTATTCTTTGTTTTTGGTTTTCAATCTAACACGCAGGATTCATGTTCTCATTTTTGGTATTCTATTGATAAAAAGGTATATTTGCAATTTAGATTACCTGAAATTTTGTTTAGCTTATTAGTTATACTGTTTGCATCAAAGTATCACGAGTTGCTCTCTTTATCAAATGTCTGGATTGCTTATTATACTTCAGCAAAATGTGAATTAATCATGGGTTGTTGACAGATTGATGATAGTGAACAAAGAAATGTTCTTCCTGAAGAAAGTTGCGAGAAAGAAGAATGTTTGACACAACCCTTGAAAGCTTGTGATCAGATGAAACTAAATAATTTTGGAATTACAAGACAGTGGGTAGGCTCCAAGCGAACTGGTCTATTGAAGAAGATTAATCTTGAAGGTAAAAATCAGCATTCAGACAAAGGTGTAACTAAAGACTTGCAAGTAAAAAGTCGTCAGTCTTCACAAACTGACCCTTTTCTGAAGAGAACTAGTAGTTTGAGTTCGGCAGTTTTATCTGATCAGAATCCACAATCACCTCCTGAAAGCAGCAGAAGGCTGGAGAATTTGTCTCTTTTTTCTCGTGATGGATGTAAGAATCCTTCTTCGAGAAAGAGGGCAGGATTTTCCTTGTCGGATTCTCAAAGCTGTCACAATAGAAAGAAGAAACATCTCATGTTATCTAAGTGCAGCGAGAAGCAGTTGAGGAAAGATAGCCTGTCAGTTCTTAATCGTATAACGGATCCTCCAAATTCTACAAAAAGTCATATACCTTCTCGGAGTGACAAGAGAATGGAGCTCAGTCCCACTAAAAATTCTCATAGTTCTTTTATCAGCTCAAGATCGTCCCAACATCAGGGTAAGAAATTTTCATCTTTAAGGAATATTTCTGTGGATCATGCATTCTCATCTAGAGGCAAGAAACTATCATCTTTGAGGAAGAATGAGTCCACTGGCAGCCAAGCTTCTATTCCTGATCGCTCTAAGAAAAGTTTGATTAGAAAATGTTTGGACCGGAAGAAGCCTCAGATGCATTACATGTCAGCATCAGATGAAGAAGCCCTTGCATCCCAATCCACAATTTTTAGGCAACATCACCCGGTAGAAGATCTGTGTGAAAATTCAACTCAATTAGAAACAACAGATAAGCTATTTGTTGATAAAACTAGGGTCTTGAAAATCCGTAAGAAGAGAGGAGCATTTATGATCTGTAGAGAGGAGGAAACCAAAGCTTTGAAAAGCTCACAGCACTCTCCTGAATTTGATAGTCGCCAGGCTGGGAAGAAGATTGATTCTTTTGCCAGTGACAGTGTTCCATCTTTTATATCCAATGATATGGAACTTTCGGGAAAAGAGATTGTGAATTCGGATGACATTGTCTGTGAATCAATCCCTGACATGGCTGACGAGGGAACTTTTCTGGTTTTTAACAAATCTTTGGATTCTGCATTCCCTGTGCAAGGTCTGTCACAGCAGTATCTTGAAGCAAACAAGGAACCTTTTCCAGTTAAGGCAGTATTGGGTGGTGAAGAAATGTTCTGCAGGGATGAAGTGGGGAAACATGTCATAACTCACAATGTCCACATGGTGGCAGAGTTGGATACTAACGAAGAACCAGGAAATTACTTTGTGGATGTTGATCCGATACCTATTCCTGGACCACCCGGATCCTTTTTGCCAAGTCCTGGGCGTATGGACTCAGACGATCTTCCTGGAAATTCATCACTAACTACCTGCAGGGTTCAATCTTCTGAAGACGAGCATGAATTAATTGATATGGATTCATCAGAATCTCCTGTTTCTGCCGTGTCAGCTATGTCCAACTCCATCGCAGCAAGATCTTATTCAGTTTCCTTGGAGAAGTTGTCTTTAGAACCTGATCATGGTGTTCAACCTGAGACAAGATCTAGTTTCTCCCAAGCTAGCCGTGATCCTGTGGTTGAGAGTTCCAGTCCTTTCGAGCAGGCCGTGAGTGCAGGAGAAGGAAAGCTCAACCTGGACCAGTCAAGCACTGATTTGATGTTTGCTGAATCGAGTCCTTTCAGATTCAAAAACAGTCAGCCTTGCTGTTGCTCTAGGAAGGAGGGAGCTTTATTGGGTTCTGCTTTAAACAATCAAGGATCACAACTTTTACAGAGAAGATCTATGTCTTCACTTGCACTTCCTGGCATAGAAAAGCAAATGGGTTACTTTGCGAAGAGAAAGTTCGAAAGTTTCAGCTCGAGGTCAGAAATAGTCTCTAGGAGCAAGTCAAGTTCAGAACCTGAAGAACATGTTGCAAAATCACCCATGGGGCATAGGCCTATGCAGTTTTCTATAAATTCTGAGGTTAAGTCCCCAAATCATGATCAGAATGAGTCTACTACACCTATTTCTACTCCTATTCTCAGACTAATGGGAAAGAACTTGGTGGTAAATAAAGACAAAGATGTGTCTGCTGAAACCAAGCCTGCTCCATCAAGTATTATGAATGACCATGCACAGCCACTATCTTGGGGTGATAGTAGTGTCACTTTGGGAAAGATTTACAATGAGGACCACTCGTTACATCATACGATTTCACAAGTTCCGACAACCTCTGACCATTTGCAGAATAGCAGCATGCAGACATTGCATTTTGATGTCAGTTCATCAAATGGTTCTGTAAACCACAGCAATCATAAGACACAACTATTATTTCCTCGTCCATCAATGCCCATGCTTTCAAATAAGAATTATGGTTGGACTTTCCCATCATCAATGGGGTGTCATGAATACATGGACGGGTGCAACTTGACCCCTGAACAACTTGGGTCCAGGATTAGAGTGGGTACTACTCCAATTACTGATGATATCGAGAAAGTGCGAGCTTCTTCTGCCACCCATCTCAGGAGTGCAGTTCCTCGCGGCAGGGCCACAACGGAAATAATTGTTATTGATGATACACCAGAGAGCAAATCTGGTTCAGTAATTAAAGCTACATGTGATGAGGGAAATATGAAAGTTGGGGGATCTACATTTGGGATTTTGGCATCAATGAGAGATTCAAGGCATCCGAATCCTCTCTATCATTATCTGCCACAGGGCTACTCTTTTTGTCGTGGATCTCCAATCGTTCAGAATGCAAGTTTTCAAGTGCCACCCTCCAAGGGAGAGAATGCAAGTCCAGATAAATGGAATGGCACTCCAGGAGATTCAAGTGTATTGCATTCAAATTCTATAACAGCTTCATCGACCTCCAAAGATCACCTGAGATCTATGCTGTATTCTTCTCCACACTTTTCATAACCAACAGGAATTACTTGGCATGGTCATAGTGCGTGCTGGGATTTGCATCAAGAGTTTTGTGGGACATCTCTGTGTTTCTGGCCAATTGACTGCCAAAACATGGGTGCTCAAAGTCTAATCAAGTGACATACATAAAATATAGTCTGACAAAGGAGAAGAAGCACAAGTTTGCGCAGATGAGTTTTAAATTATGTTTCCCTTGTTTACCTTTCTATTTTTACTTTTATATAGAAGCACTGAAGGTAGGTTTAAAACGGTTTTTAAGGCTTTTTCTCATATAATCAAAAACTTACCCAGACGCTTATGTGTAAGAAATCTTTGAATAATGATTTACCATTATGCTGTGAAATTTCATATCTTTAGGGTCTTTCCTCATTGGCATGCTCCCAAAGTTTAAAAGATCAGATGTTAAAGAGTAAAAATATTAAATGTCTATAAAATGGCAATTTAAGCTCCTATTTGGTACACATTAAAATTTTTATTTTCATTCACACATTCTTCAATAAAATAATTTTATACGTAAGTTGAAAAAAATATTTTAACTTTTAATTACACATTATTCAAAATATCACTATTCAAAAATATAGTTTTCTCTAAAAATGGGCTCAACCAAACACTAAATGAGTCATAAATTCTTGTATTAATGTAATAAAAATTATCATCTGGTACTAAAGAACACGAATATTAAACAATGTTAACTCATTATTATTGCAAAACCTGTCTGTCCCGTATTTTACTTTTTACTATTCATCCAATCCACTTCATATGGATGTATCTATCAAAACTTTTTGGAGTGAATTGTCACAATGGTAACTGAATTTATATTTGCGTTTTCAATTACTCAATAAAATTTAGGGAAAATTGCAGTCGCGGTTTCAAACCTTTTCGTTTTTTGCAGACTTTACCTAAACCTTCACTTTGTGCCACCACATGTCCCAAACCTTTGAGAAATTCGCACAGGATGTCCATCTTGATAGAAACCATCCAAATCATCGTTAGTCAACTTGGAAAATTAAAAAATGAGATATTTTAACCATTTTAAGGAGTGACATTTTCGTCAATATAGTAATTTCCCTTTAAACACAAAAAATAAAAGAAAAAAATACCCCACCCCACCCCGCAATGAACTCTAGCTTCTCCTCCAAGCACATGTAAAATGGTGTATTAATCTATTAATGTATATTTGAATAAGAATCAGGGTATTCAGATTTTCAAAGGTTATTAGTACTAATACAGGGGGAGCAATTGAGGCACAAGTTAGCTGAAAAAGAGGAAAAGACACTACAGTGCGTTGTTGTAGGCAGTGGAGGACTCGGCGGCACAAGGTTGAGCGAGAAAGAGGTGGAACTGGAGACGGGGATTCGAGCTAAACTCCGACCTGGAAGCACGGGCGGCACAGCTAAATGCTGAAGTGCAAACGTGACAGACTAGGGCGAGGGAGCAGGAGGTCACGACGGCGATGCTATAAATAAACCCACAAGAACAAAAGCAAAATCCCAGATGATCAGGAAATATCCAAGAAATTAAATCAATAGAAAAAAAATAACATACATGAACTAGATTTGGACCATAATTGATTGCTGGATACATGGGATTTGATATGAATGATGTAAAATGTGTCACCCTTATCAGGCAGATTGTCAATAGCCCATTGCAATGCCATTTTGCTGCTCTTTGAGAAGTCCATTGAGCGGAGGAGGTGGTGGTGGAGAGGACGGATTTGGGGAAGAGGCCGCAACGAGAAATGAAGGGACAGCGAGGACGGAGGAGGACATATTTGGTGGCCATGGTGGTGGCATTTGCGGCGGCCACAGTGGCAGTGGACGCAGGATTTTGGTGTTGGGTGGACGGTAGAGGTGGGATGTTTGAAGAAGATGACGATTTTTTTCTTTTATTTATTGTTTTTAAAGTGAAATTACTGTGCGGACGAAATGTCCCTCCTTAAAATTGTCAAAATATCTCATTTTTTAATTTTTCAGGTTGACTAATGGTAATTTAGACGGTTTCTGTCAAGATAGACCTCTTGTGCGAATTTTTCAAAGGTTTAGAACATGTGGTTGCACAAAGTGAAGGTTGAGGTAAAGTTTGCAAAAAATGAGAAGGTTTGGGACCACTGTTGCAATTTTCATGGTGGCACAAAGTGAAGGTTGAGGTAAAGTTTGCAAAAAACGAAAAGTTTGGGACCGCGGCTGCAATTTTTCCTAAAATTTAAGATGTCAAGTTTTAACCACTAAACTTATCTAAATATTGAACATTACTCGATGGCATACCATTCGTTTCAAACCTTTAACAGAATTAGTGATATAGCTAACACAATGCACATGTGGCATTCCATCACGCCATCAACAAATTGACGTCTTCGATTGCTCAATGAAGTACGAGATAATCAAATTTTGTTCACTAAACTTATAAAAATAACGTCTGCATGTTGTTCGTTAAAAAATATGTACTGCAAAATACAGATTGCCAATCACACGAGAAATGATTACTCATTTACATAATAGTTAAATATATATATATATATTGTAAAATTTTAATTTATTTTCATCATTTAAAAATTTTAAATTTATTGTGCATCGCGTTAAATTAAATTAAATTTTGAATTTTGAAATGAAACACACAATAAATTTAATCAAATCGTGTGTTTTGTTACAAAAACTCAAATTTTAATAAATTTTATTGTGTGTTTCACCTGTAAAATTTATTGTGTGTTTCGTCACACAATCCAAATTCTAATTTAATTTGAACAACGAAACAAATAATAAATTTGAATTTTTCAAATGATGAAAGTAGTTTAAAATTCTACAAAATATGTTAAAATTAAATTTAATTATTGTGTAATTGAGTAATCATTTCTCGTGGGATCGACTATATTGACTTATTTCTCCACTTTATTACGTTTACACGATTCGTGCGTTTATGATACATATTTTTTAATGAACAATAAGCGGACTTCATTTTTGTAAATTTTAACGGCCAAAGTTTGACTATCTAAATTCATTGAGTAATCGAAGATTTATTTTTTTTTCTTTTTAAATTTAACGAGCAATCAAATACGTGGCAATTTGTTAATGAATGTGATTCTAGTAACGTTTGTACAAGTTTAATATAAACATCTCAAATTTCAGTGAGAATCAAAGAGAGAGACAGACATGGACACAAGTCCATTGACCATTCAATCATGTTACATGTATATCTTATTTTGGGAAAAATTCATGGATCAGGCTTATCTTTCATGAAATCAAAAATCAGGTCCAAAGGCTTAAATTTACAAAACTTAGGTTTTTAT
>CAIGRQ010146085.1:0-14870 GCA_903798375.1 Fraxinus sp. D2006-0159
TTTTTTTAAACCCAACATAAAATAAATTCTCTCTCTCTTTGAATTAAACTTTCAAAGATACAATTTAGCCAAAAAGGGTCTCTTCAGTCTTCACGTACAAATCAAAAGTTTTGCAAGACAAGTACCATTTTCAAGTGAAAGAAAGAACCGGTAGAGTTCCTTAATCAGAAAAGACGTCGTTGTCGAAACTTTTTACGAGTTTGTAGACAATTTTAGTGGTTCCAACACTAACACTTACCAAATTTAGTTAGTAAGTCTGGAGATTTATTTATCAAGGGAGTGGACATAACATTTGGCTGAGAGTGATCAAGTGGGCATTTTTGTGACATTGCACGTACTGCTAGGTTTTATTGTTCCTCAACTAATTTAAAGTTTAATATTGTATTTATTTTATTTTTGTTTTGCTTTAATATGTCTACTAGAAAGTATTTGTCCAGACATGAAGAAAGAAAAAAAAAACTGAAGAATTTATTCAATCTCAAGTGGGAGCTATGGACAAGTTTCTTGGTAGTAATATTAATAATTAAAGAGAAAGTCCGATGAAAGATTTGGTTGATAAAGAATTTGAAAATGAAAAGCTTCAAAGTGAAGATAATATAGGGGCCCCATATTTGAAATTGGCATAAGGCCCCCAAAATATTTGAGTCAGCCCTGACTTTTTACAGACTTTGCTCAAACCTTCAAAAAACTCGCAGCTCAAGTCCGAATGGATGGAAACCTTTAGTTTGACTGTGAATTGACTCCAAAACATTATTTTGACCAAATCAACAAAGGGTAAAATGATAAATTCATAATTTTAACATAAAAAAGGAAAATAAAAGAATTAAATTAAAAAAAAAAACCATGTTCATCTTCTTCCCCCCAATCCCCACCCCAAAATAAAGCAGATTCATCAGATCAGAAATCACATAAACACCTTCTGAATTCGACTTCTCTTCATCCACCATTGGTTGCTCCACTACCTCGGGCTTTAGGGTTTTCTCATCATGGGTTTGCTTTATTAGGGCATCAGATTCCATTTTATAAAAAACGATAGCAATTTCCTGAGCTATAGCGTAGGCGAAGGGCTGACAGAGCTTTTCAAGCTCATCGATTTCGACGAGGACGACGGGTTTGGATTTAAGAGTTTTTTCTTGCTCATTGTTTAGGGTTTTGCCCTGGGAGAGGGACTCTTCCATCTGGAGTATACGATTCTTCTTCTTGCAGAGGGAGCGAATGCGTTTGTTGATGAGGGTGAGGACTGGTCCTTCAGTTGTCAACTCAACTGATTATGAAGATGCCGTCGTGGTCACCGCCATTGTGGGGGTTGTTGAGGATATGTAAATGAAGGAAGAGACGATGAATTTTGACCCGCCATGAAGAAGATGAGCAGTAGCAGTTTTTTTTTTTAATGTATTCCGGTGAATTGATTGGAAACCACAACCATAGATTGTTTGGGGATTTTACAATTGATAGTGTTAATTTTCTATTGTGTGTTTGCTGTGGTTTCAAACTACATTTTTTTTTCAGTTGTCTGTGCTGTTCTGCAATGGTAATGGCGTAGTGGTGTTAGGGAGGTGATTCCACCGTTGGTGGTGGAAAGTGGTGGTCGGCAGTGGCGGCCATTGGCGTTTGAGGATGAGTATGGGGGTTGGGGTTGGGGTAAGAAGATGAACATGGCTTTTTTTTTTAATTTAATTCTTTTATTTTCCTTTTTTATGTTAAAATTATGAAATTACCATTTTGTCCTTTGTTGATTTGGTCAAAATAATTTTTTTTTAGTCAATTAACAGTCAAACTAACGGTTTCCATCCATTCGGACTTGAGAGCTGCGAATATTTTGAAGGTTTGGTACTGTGGGTGGCACTAATCAAAGGTTTGGGTAAAGTCTGCAAAAAGTTGAAAAGTTTGGTACCGTGGCTGCAATTTTCCCTAAATAAAATTGTTAACAATTAATATACAAGGGTTGACACCTTGAATTGAAAGGTTGTTGCGGTAACTATTCCGTCTTACATATTGTATAAGCCATTAGTAAAAATTATTCGTCCATACGAGATTGAATTTCGAGTTATGTTCTAAATTTCTAATTTCGCAAAAAAGCTACCTCGTGATTATAGTTTTTTAATTATATTGGTTTTGTTGATAGAAATTATTTTAGTATCAAAAAATGTCATTGTATAAATTAGAAATTATTAAGAGTTTCCCTCGAAACTTCCACTTGTAACCTTCTTCGACTGCCTTTATACCTTAATATGAAAGAATCCCACCTCTTCCACAAGTAGATGGAAACTAGCCCAAATCCCCTGCTTGCACGGGATCGTACTGTTTACTTATCTTTCTTTCCAGGGATCCCCCTCGAAAGATTGATGAGAAACCCTTGCTTGAAGCTTGCATTCAGGAAAGCAAATTTTTATAGCCCACTATTGTGCTATCTCCTAGAAACCTCATTTTGTAAGCTCAAGCAAAGGGTGAATGACTCTACTTTGATAGTCGAGCCATTTAACATTTCAATGATAAGCGATAATCTCGCATATTTTAATTTTTTAATCATATCTAAGAATGAATTAATACTCTATGTCACTTACTTGAAATTTTAAGCAAATTGTACTTACTGTGGCTTAAATTTATAAAGACGCCCAAATTGAGCATCAATTTTATAGTTATAAATTCTCAAGATTTAATCTGGATGATTGTACAGGCTTAATGAGCATAAGGACCTCACTTCTTCTTCTTTTTTGGTTTCGTGTTTAGCGATTAAATGGTACTCTCAGGGTTTCGTGGTCTACCATGTATGTGTGAGGCGTGGTCGAAGGAAGAGGCCAGTTCCCAAGAGCATTGTGTATGGTAAGAAGAATTATTAAGTTATCAGGTACCTAAGTTAATGGCATCCATGGACAAAAACTGTAACCTTTCGTCATGTAAAGTTGTGAAATTAATTGGAATCTGTTTATCCTTGTTTTTATTTTCGTTTTTGTTTTGGTTAATGAAAGGAGCTACTTTTGTTGGCTAAATCCAATTAGGTTTTCAAGGTTTGTGCTTTTGAAGCTAAATTAATTAGGGTGTTGAGTTTTTATGGGAATGACGATTTGGAATTTACATTTAGAGTCTAATGTTTAATTGGTTTGGCTTAATTATAATGTTAATGAGGCGAAGATGAATCTAAGAGAAACTGTCGAAACCAGCAACGCTCTGGATCCCAATTAATTACTTCTACTCTCCTGCTTTATATGTGAATGCATTTTCTTTCCTTATTTACTTCTTGTCTAAATGGTGTCTTTAGTCTCGATGGTAGCTGGTTTTGCCTCTGCAGACATATACAAGTGATTGCTCCCATGTTGATTCGACAGAGTTATTTAAGTTTGGAGTCGACTAAAGATACAATCATCCTGATAAAAGGACTCAGATATTTTTGTATTTTTTTAGTATTTTTGCATTTTTTAGGAAGGGAAGTTAACATTACGGTCTAGAGAACTATTATACATGTTCAAGGGTAGTTAATATTAATATTTCCTACTGAAGCTTGCTTTAGGAAGGTTATATCGTTTCCTTTTGCATTTTTCCATTTTTGAAATTTGAATTTATTCTGTATTTTAGGGTAAAATGCATTTTGTTGATTTGTTCCTCATATTCTTTCTTCATTTGTCAATTACCCTTTTTCCAATGTTGCCTCGAAACATTTAGCAACACATTTTTATGTTTGATGTAACTAATGCTTGACAAATAATATTTTCTTGTACATACGCTATTACATACGCAAATATACTATGTCACGTGCATCTTACTTGAGTTGAAACATGGATTTGCTACTAGGTCGAGCCATTTGTATATGGGTAAGGGTTAGTTGATGATGAGTTCAGATTGTGGGTCTGGTGGGTTTGGCTAATTGGGCTATGAGATTTTGAAAATGTGGTAATTACACGAAACCAAGCGTTTTCTTTCACATTTTAAAAATTCAGGTTTTAACTTCTTTTTTTTCATAAATCAGGTTTTTATCAGTTTAATTAAACAATTATTCTTTTAATTAAATAACCCACGTATCCCATTAATTATGGGTTTCAAAATGGCTAATATCTCAACTTCCACATTCCTCCATCTCACCTCCACATTCCTCGCGATGTGAATACAAATGGCGAAAACAAATGATGAAAAGAAGGGCAAGAAGTCACTGCAGATGCCAGTTTGTACGAACAAAAGGAAGACAACGGACAACCCCAAAAAAATATCATCATCGAGGTAAAAATCGCATGGGTCGAGTGGCACTCACTCAGGGAATAAGATAACTGCATGGGTCAAATGGCAATCGCCGGTTCGAACAAACATTTCTATTTTTTCATGAATGTTGAGATTTGGGAGTTTTTTTGTGGTGGAAGGGGATTTTGTGGATGTGAATGAAGGTCTATGACCTTACACATCTATTGTGATTCTTACCCTTCCTGTGACCTAATTTCTTGATATCTTGTCTATTTCATTCGTGTCATGTTATTTGGTTGTGAAGTAGTATTGAAGTTTGGGGCTTTTTTACGGTGGTAGTGGATGTGAATTTATGTCTGTGACCTTACACATGTATTGGTGTTTTTACCCTATGTGTGTAAGGTCACATACATAACTATCATGTGACCTAATTTCTTGACATCGTGTCTNTGTTATGTGACCTCTGGTATATTCTGATTCCCATATGTGATCTGTTTACTATGTTATTTTTGCATATGTGAGTTGACATAAAATACTTTGATGCAGTTTTGAAAATTCATGCTACCGCAGGAAAAATGGTTTCCTGGCAAGATTACAGCATCCATGCCAAAGGATGTTATCACCAAGCTGAAGACACATTTGAATGAAGCTTAGCGAAGAGTAATCAGGGGGACATGCTTTGGGTATTTTATGGACTACAATGACATAGCCCTCCAGTTACAGTTGATCCACTACTTTCTGCTAAGACAGGTGCATACCCCAAACAAGGATGAACTGTGGTTTTACGTATCAGGTAGATACATTAGATTCTATGGTGGAATTGTTCTTAGTGACTGGTCTTTGATGCACGGGGGACAACGACATTGAGAAATTTGAAGACAGCCCTTCAATTTTGAAGGAGAAATATTTCAGCCAACTGAACTCTGTGACTCATGAAGATGTCAGAGACACATTCTTATCGGTTTGCAAACTCCCAGAATGGGATGTTCTTGAAGTGCTATTGGATGAGGATATTGCCAAACTTGGAGCTCTATACTTCATTACATTGTACCTGTTCCACAGAGATTATAAAAAGGTGGTTGATCATTACTTGTTTGTGTTGGTTGAAGATTTTGCATTGATGGACAATTTTCCCTGGGGGAAGCTACTCTTTGAATCTACTTTAAATAATTTGAAAGAAGGGTTGAGTAAGTGAACAAGACATTACAGGCTAATAGGCATGTTGATACACTTTCAAGTTTGGATTTACGAGACTATTCTTAGTCCAGCTGGAACAATTGTGAAACGAACGTCTGGCAAACATCCTCGGATCATGAATTGGTTGGCAGATGAGCCCCTGTCTACTGCTAAGCTTGAAGGAGTCGAATGCTTCTCCAACCCCAATGTAATCACTTCAACTTTATGGAATTTATTTTGTTCCACAGTTGTGCATCGTTGTTAACAAATTTTTTTGTTTTTTGGCATTGCAGTTTGTAATATATAACATGGACCAATTGGAGTCTAAGAAGAATATGCCGTACATGAATGTGTTGCAGTACAGTAAACTAGTTCGACCAGCTACTAAACACGATGCTATGTGAAAGAAGAGAAGGATGGAACGTTCAGCTCGCGATGTAGGAACAAGTGGCCATGTAGGATCTACCGGGATAAACAGGACTGCAACCGTTCTTAGGATAACGGATGGTAGCACTGGCCACGGTGACGTTGATGAAGATGATAATGATTTTGCATATCCTCTACCGAGGTGGCGGGATGCAACAAAACATGCTAACTCTCTAGTGACCTTCTGTCCGTTGCCTGAACACTTTGATGCACAGAAATCTCACCCAGATGTCCCACCGTCGGATCACGTAAGTTGGTAGTGAGGTTACTAACTTCAAAGTAATAGTTCGAGTCTGGTTCTTTCATGGCTCACGTTATTTTCATTTAGTGTAGTCACATACCTCTATGCACAAGTCATAGACAAGGATTGGCAGGTCTGACAACAATAACTTTATACATTTCACTAATCAATTTATCATTCACACTTCTGCAGGGGGTATAGGATTTGAGAAATGAACTGACGGGGCAAATAGCTGAACTGAGATCACAGTTGTCAACTATACGAGGTGAACAACTATGAATCCTGTCTGAGTCTGTGTCCGCGATGATATCAAGCACGATGGAAGAGATGTTGAAAAGACTTAGTGAAAGTTCCAAGGATGTTTAAGAAGGGAATGCGGCTGAAGAATCTGAGAAGCATGGAGAAATAAGTAAGATGAAGCCATGTTGTCTGTTAATGACCCCGGATTTCATTTCAAATTTTGTATTTGTTCTAATCTTCAGGTTGAACATATGGGACCAAGTACAGACAAGAAAGGCAAGGGTAAGATGGTTTTCGATGACGGTACTGAGATGCAACTCAGTCTTTGAACCTCCTTCATTTGACTTGGGTCTTGGGTTCACCCACCTTGAGATGCATACTCTGACTCAATCGAAAATAGTTCAGCAGAAGGTTGACTCCATATCTGATGTTATTCATGACACAAAAATGACAGAAGGAGAGGTACACTACAATTTTGGAATTTTACACAATCATCTTTTGGTACAGCAGGTCACAGCTCACACATGTCATTAGGTCACACAACACACACAGGTCACAGATACTGTGGTAGTTCAATAAAATGAGATACGTCACAGCTACCACTATATGCAAGCATCCCCGGTGTCTGAACCAAGTTTAGGACTGCCAATGAAGAGGGTTTTCAGACCTGGCAAGATACTCCAATCCCCTTTTATGGCTGATGAAGGGAAAGTAATCAAGCAGCCTGAGAACGTTTCAGTTTTGAACATTACAACCGCCATGCCGATGATACTGATATTTCCTCATTCCAGAGCTGGTTCCAGCGAGGATACAAACCAAGAAATAAGTAAATTCTTTTTCTACCCCTTAAAGATGTGTAATGACCTCCTATTTCAAAATTCTCATAGTTCATTTTATGCTTGCGTGAAGAAATCCAATGACGCTGATGATGTCATCAGTTCCCCATATCTACTAGGTGGGTTCAAGGTTGGAAGTAGAACCTGGTTCTATGAACCGGTGAATTTCGAGTACTCTCTAAGCAACATGGTAAGATATGCCTATGTAAATCTTCAGTCAAAGGACCTGAGGTCACAAAATACATCCATAGGTCACAGTATATGTAGATAGGTCACAGTTCATGTCAACCTTGAATGTGTCACAGTTTATGTTTCATATTGAAATTGTTAACATGTTCTATTATTCTACCGCAGCACATGGACGTGTGCTTCTACTTCATCCGCCAGTTAATACGTCATGGGAAGAACGTCAAGTTGAAAGCCACTACCACGGACTCTTGGTTCCAGATGAAGCTGAAAAAAATACACTCCAAGTTCAAGCAGGATCCTATCATTTTGATGTCGGAGTCAAGCTTGATAGATGTTGTGACAAAAGGTACTTTACCTTTAAGTTCTCCATGGTACAGTGTTGACTATGTATTCATGCCAATTATACCAACAAATAAGACACACTGGATGCTGGCTGTCCTTAAATTCAGCACACACACTCTCTCCATATTTTCAATTCTACTGGAAAGATGTACCACAACTTCTTCCTTAGTATAGGTATTGAACATTTTGTGAAAATAATTCCTTACCTGCTGAAGTCTATCAGCCTTTGGAAAAGACATATTGACTACGATAGCAGTCTTTCTCAACAAAAGAATAGGTAAGCCTGTGACCTCATAAATTCTTTTCCAATTTCTGTCATGCTTATGAGCATAGCACAAAGAAGGCGATGATGTTTTCATTGACTGATGGCTGCATTTTTTTTTTATTTTTAAAACAATGAACAAACTATGTAAAGTTTCTGATTGTTATTCTCTGTCTATTTTTTTTTTGTTGTTGGTGTCATCATCGTTTTCAATTTGTGGTAGTTTGTTTGACAGAGACAAATGTACAATGATTCTTTTGAAAGTAATTAGAACCATTTTCATTGTGATCGGGCATTTTTTTGACTTACAAGATGTTTATTTGTGATGCTGTAAATTGATTTGGTATCATATGGTAAAATGTTTGTGATTGTCACAGTGGCTTGGGCAAATGTATATCATCAGGTCACAGGCAGTAGTGGAAGATTTACACAGGGTCACATGTGATAATATTTTTGGAGTATGTAGGTCATAGGAATACTAGTAGTCACATAATGTTACACCAGGTCACAGAGAATACTATAGGAAATTGTTTGACAACTCTGGAAACATTGGGCAACACGGGTTTCTGAATAATTAGCAGGATATCTGTGGAGGTCATTGAATGTGAGCGCATTTCATTTAGGTGGTTGGGTCATATGACCTAAAAACAAGTCTCTGAATAATTTTATTATTGTGAATGGTCATAGAATATGTTTTCAGAGGTCATAGGTCTAACTATATGTTACAGTTTTATTGTTGCGAAGTGAAAAGTGAATAGTGTACTGGGTCACAGAATGTGTTTGGAGGTCACGGGTCTTACTATATATTATAGTTTGCTTTATGTTCAGAGGTCACATGTCTTATTACCTTATATTGCAGTTGCTATATGGTGGTCACAGAGAGTTCTGCCTAGGTAACTCAGGTTTTTAATTAATACCTTGTATTTTTTAGAACACATTGAATATTAAAATGGTGACACAAACTGGTTTCACAATTCACAGGTCTGAGTATATGTCACGAATTGCAAACTGAACGAATATTTCTTAGTTCAATAATTATTTCACGAACGTTAAATTGAAAATGCAATTTAAGTTGACAGGTACAACCAATTAAACAAAAGATAACGAATAACTGGAACTATAACGAATATGGTGCAAGTGTCGTCAAGTCATTTGCTTGTGAATGTTCGCCCTTCTTGACTTGGCTCAATGGAACCAAGTTAGTACATCTCCTACGATTGTGACTGTCCCCTACAGCGACCACATTTAACAGTCTGTTTCCTTTCACTGGCTGACCTTATCCTCTTTTAAGTCGGTCTACCAGGACTCCTTTTCTGAAAAGGAGCTAATACAATATTGTGTTGTAAGTCTACAGAGATGGTCCATTTAGATGGATCTCCAACTGGTATCACGAACTCTTGGTATGACTTCATGTATGCATCTTTTGTGTAGTAATAAGAACAATACTTGTAAGAATCCCTTTTCATATGTGCAATCACAGCCAGTGCATGCGGACATGGAAATAGATCAACTTGAAACATCCTGCATGTGCATGTACGTTGGTGTATGTCTACTATGAAAGAAGAATGTTCATCTTTAACTGCAAACAGTATCTGTCTCACAGGAAATACCTACAAGGTACAGTAAAACCATACATATATGAATGTCCAATAAAGTAAATCTCAGGTCACAGGAAATCAGTTTGAGTCACAGAACACTATCTTCAGGTCACAGTTACATAATTCAGTAATCAAAACATAAATGTTACCTTTAGTTTCTTCAAATCTATGCTCATTTTCCTCATAAGTTTCTCGTAGTTGGCTATCAACATTGTGCCTTGTCCATCATCAATATGTTTACATAACCACGTCTGTAAAGTCTGTCTCAAAGATTCTAACGACGACACAATGGGGTAATTTTTTGCTGCTTTCATGACTCCGTTGACATATTCTACTATGTTTGAGGTCATTGTAGAATATCGATTTGCTGGCATGCGCAATCGTGACCACTTTTCAAGTCCAACAGCTTCCTAAAAACATCAACCATGTTCATGAGAATCATATAAACTAAATTTGGGATTATTTTTAAACAACATGGAATTTATAAGTGAAAGTAGCAATATACCAGGTAACTCCTAATATTTCCATTCACCATGTCAAGCTGGTGCATGTGATACTCGAACTCTGATAAAGTATACGATCGAACAGCCGAATTGAAAGCTTGTGTTATATTGTGACCTGATTTTTCATAATATGACTTCAAATTTTGCAGCAAATGATACGAACAAATTCATGATAGGTACCCGGATAGACATGTTCTATAGCATTCTTGATACTAACATGACGATCTGATACAAAACATAATCCATCTCTATCACTATAAGCCTTCTTTAAGTTATCAAAAACCTATGTCCATTCTCTATCGTTCTCACTATCTCCAATCCCAAAAGCAAGAATAAAAATGCTATTATTTGCATCCTGTGTACAAGCTATGAAGAGAGTACCACTGTACTGTCCATTCAAGTAGGTTTCATCCACCACAACCACAGGTCTGCAATGCTTCCATCCTCGAATTGATGCACTATGGGCCATAAAGCAATATTTGAACCTACTGTGACCATCAATCTCCAATCACGTGACCGTTCTAGGATTTCTCTGTTCAAGCATGTGGAGGTAGGCAGGTATCTTACAAAATGACTCAGTCGGATCACCCCTAATAATTTTTAAAGTTTGTTCACGACATCTCCAATTCCTAGCATAGTTTAATGCCATAACGTACGTATGAAACATATATCCTTTGGAGTGTATATAGTATTTGACGTTGCGTACTTGTATTTTATACTAGATGAAATAACCGTACTGGATAGTTGCCTGTGACTTCCCAAAATTATGTTCGACCCACACATGTGACCATTTTCGATCTTCCTAATCTTAAAAAGACCTGATTTACCTCACTTTGATGATCTGCACATCCAAGTACACACATCATGTAAACATTTTACTATGTACTCCTTCTTTTCCGATCGATCAACCACAAATTTGAACATATTCTGAATCGCATACAAAGAAATGCTCAATTTGAGAACATTCTTATTACAGAATACCTTTCCTTCCTCGACTTCTCTATGATCAGCGGTTGTTACAATTGTGACCTCCTCTTCAATAATGTGACCTGCAGGTTCCACAGTTGAATTGCATATGTCTGAAACCATCTTCTGTAAAAAAAACTCTCTGGTTGTATACATGGCTATCGGAATTGTAATAGACTATTGCTCGATCAGGGTAACATCAATGCTTAATGGATATCTAGGAGGGTCACGATCTATAACCTTCAGAATAATGTATGATAGAATATTACTGTCACTTCTTATTCTTATCGGCGGCAAATCTTTATTCAGTACATTCTGTATTGTGACTGCTACCTTTGTATGATCTAAATCGAACTCTTTCATTACAGTATCCACAAGCGTCGTATAGGTACAATTACGAACCAGCAGAACCAATGATACCTGAGATCCATTCAGCAAACATACGTGGACACCCATCACATATGTGGTTCGGATCACAGGAAAGAGATCACGCAGGAAACATGATACAGATGTTGGAAGTCAGTAATTTAATTGAATTCATGCAGGTCATATATGCATTCTAGTAACAAGTAGGAGATCACGGAGGACACAGAAATGAAATGTATGGAGTCAGTACTTCATTTGAATGCATGTAGGTCACATATGTGGTTCGGGTCACAGGTAATAGATGACGCAGGACACGGGATATAAAGGTAGGAAGTCAGTAATTAAATTGAATTCATGCAGGACACAGGATATAAATGTAGGAATTCATGTAGGAGATCAAGTACAACACAGAATGAGCTCCGACAATATGGATGTACTACGAAAACTATGTAGAACACCTCATTTGGAGTCACAAACTTAAAACTTATGAAAACTATATAGAACAGTAATCATCGATGGGATAGCCTAACATACCAATGGGCAATGTATATTATCAATGCCGGCAATGGAAACATTTTGTTTCCAATTTCAGAGACACTGATTGGAGAACTAATTTGACCTTCAACCCAGACGAAACCTGCATACTGCAATTGAAGTTTGATCGGGGATTACGTCCTTCGATTTGTGATCGAAATAATAGTTAGTCGGTCGTCAGATCTTCACCGTATGGATTTATGTAACTGGTGACTACGAAATGTGATTCGTGACCAGAAATCTCGCTTAATATGCCGTCAATTTTGTCCACAATCGAAATCAGTCTGGGAATAAAGCAGAATCTGTTTAATATGGAGATAATTTGTTATATTATGTACTTAAATTAAGGAACGAAATTTAATAGATTAATTGTTAAATATAATTAATTATGTCATGGAAAAACCTGAGGTTTGAAATTCTAAACCATCGGGTCTAATTTTTTAATTCGTGAAAGATAATGCTTGAACCATAAATTTTTCCCTTTTGAAAATGGAGATTGGTGGGCTGAAATTTTGTTTGGAGCATCCAACTTAAAGTAGCACTTGTGCAATTGTACTCAACAGCAGTACGATAATGACAATAAGTCGACTCATTTTTTCTAAACGAAAAGTAGCAGCAATATAACAAATAAATGCTTCATTATTTTTTTCTAACTTTTTTCTCGAGGTTTTTTTATTATTATTTTTTAAACTAATCTAAATGACTAAAATTGAAGGAAGCTGCTGTTGTGGAGATGATTTTTCTTGCATTTTGTGATGTTTTAAGGGTTTTATATTTGAAGGTAACTATGTGGTTTGGATGGATGGTGGAGGGTGATGGTGTGCATATGATGGGATGGGATGGGTGGTGAAAGGCGGTCGACTAGAAATGGTGGTGGATTTGAGAGAGTAAATAAAATAATCTAGAACTTTATCAAAATAAATAAAATAATCGAATCTAATTAAAACCCTCATATTTCAAATTAAAATCCTAACTTCTATCTTTTCCGTATGCTCTCCATCATAATGTAAGAGCATATTAGTTATTAACAAACAATTAAAGAATACGAAAGAAAGGGAGTCCAAAAAGAGAAAAATTGAGGAAAAAATGAAATGAATATGTATTCATATAATTAGGTTAACTTGATAGATCCCTCTTATTATAGAGAAAAATAAACTAAGAATATTAAATCAAAACAAAATTCTACAGATCTAAAACTTTATCAAAACTAGTGTACGCACATGCGATGCACGTGCTGCAGTTTAGTTGGGTATTTAATAGCGTAGAGTGATTTTAAGTTATTTTTTTAGTCTAATGTTTTTGTATAACTGTATGAATTGATTCTTTTGTCAGTTAATCTTTCTTACAATGTATAATGTATGTATTTTATGGCATTAGAAAAATGATTCCAAATTGATATAACTCATTCTCCGAAAAAGGCATTGAAGACTACTTGTGTATATCAACACTATCTACCTCTTGATCATTGCAGGATAATATGCTTATTTAGCAGGAACTATATTTTAAAAAGTTGAATTCTTCCTTCAACAACTGTAAAAGCATGAAAGAGATATGCTTCATACAAGTTTACAGTGTGGCAACCATTCAAAAGTATAATTTGGGTTTAGTATAATAGAAATGAAATAAGGAAGCGATTTGACATTTTCACCTAGAAACCAAAGAATTGTGCGTGGATGAGTGGCTTCATGTCTCTCTTCCTTATCTAGAGCTGAGTTACTAAATCATGCAACCACCTCAAATATTTTCTCTTAACTCTACAAGATTCATAGTATAATATATATTTTGTAAAATACAAATCAATCTTTTCGTTATCAGAGCATTAAGAGTTTGGTCTCCAATCTTGATTGTGACAATTGTTTCTAGATTGCTGATGTCAATTAAACATCACTAACGGTTTTTCTTCATAGAGCTTGGCCAAGATTCCTAGGTGAACAAATACTTCACCTAGGAGTTTTCAAGGTTAGTTGCAATAATCGCAGCAACAGCGGCAAGTAATGGGACCGAACTCAAACAATGATAGCACTTTCTAGGTTGTTTTAGTGCAACTTATTACTGACAATAACATGCCAGGTGTTAATGATAATCTGAACATGGCTTCTGGAAATTCCTCTACGAGTACAATTGTTGGGCTTCATCACCCGAATTCTAGACAACAAAACCTGATATCTAATGTAAACAGTCCCTTCGGAGGAAATAGTGTTCAAATGCCTTTCCCAGCTTCTTCAAATACTATGCCACAGCCTTAGCCTAGTCCTCCTTTTCAATCACCAACACCATCCTCGTCTAACAATCTACAGCAAACTTCAAATGGAGCTCATGCATTCTGTGAATTTCCTAAATGTGCAGCCAACTTTTTCCACGAATGCAGATGCAAATAATTTACAAAGCTCTGTTCAGAAAATTATACAGGACTTGATGTCGAACCAGTTTAGTGGGGGTGGCATGACGGGCATTAAGACTGTGAGGCATTAACTCGTTGAGGAAGGGAGATCGCATAATTTTTGGAGTAACCCATGCTTGGTTGTAGCACTTCCTGACATATCACAGGGCAAAATATTGCAACCTCTTTCTCCACTTGTTGGATCAAACCATCAGTAGTCTGAAGCCAGATAAATGATTTCAACTATATAGAGGAAAACACAAACAAAATATTAATCAACTATGACACCTCAATACAAGCAAATATTATGGCAACTTAAACACAGAATATGTATTACAGATTTAAAACTTTAAAGCTTGCACTACATTCGAAAAAACCTTATATAATTTGATTCAATTTTGGCAATTTTAGACTGTAGTGGTTTTACAAGCAAGATATTTGAGTAATGTGTTCGTGCAAAACCCGCAAACGTACAGGATCGTTGTACAAGTAATAAAATTTGTGAGTTAAGAGTATCGTTCCCACTAGAAATAAAGTCTAATATGTAGTTTAATAGCTACTATTAAACTCGAAGTGTGGTAATATCAAAATAGATTATTTATATGTTTTCTATACTAATCATAAACTAACAAAACAAGTAA
>CAIGRQ010146131.1:0-10528 GCA_903798375.1 Fraxinus sp. D2006-0159
TGAAAATTCTATATGATTGTAAGAATTTTTCATATAGTGAAAAAACTTTTACGGTCCATTTGTGCGTTATATTTATTTTTCTTTGTTTGCTAATATTTTCTGAACAACAAAAGATCCTGCGGGCAATAAGAAGAAGGGAAATTATCGTCAATTTCCCAACAGTTAATAGATCAAAAGGTGAAATATTCCAACAAAAAGAAACTTCTCTTTTATTGAGAGGGAGAGAGGATGATTTCGAAAGTTATAATCATGTATTTAAATAAAACTAAATAGGCATTTGAATGTTGACCAACTCTTCTCACTCCTCTGTAATGTTTTTTCCTTTTTTTTTTTTAATCAAGTTTGGAGTTTGTGGATTGGACAGGAGAAAGAACAAGCACCTGATTGTATTGGAAACAATGTCCAAATCTTTTAAACAAACTAGATTGTGGGTGGGAGTGCCTTTAGAGTTGATGGTTTGCAACATCTCATAACATATCTAAAGATCGAGTCTCTAGCTATATCACGGGACTCTTATACCTTGACTTAGTGCCTACATTTTGTTGTTTCTTTCTCCCATATTAAACAAGGATGCGTATAGATTTTTGTTCGTCATCATTACAAGAGATTTCTTGTTCTTAATCTTGAACAACTACTGCATCAGGATAATCACTTTCTTGTTTACCCAAATGCATTTTTGATCTGTCAATCAATGCTGTCATCTACTGAACTGTACTTAAAAGTTGGGTGAGTAATAAAATTACATCCATAATCACTATCACTACATTAGAAAAGAGGCTAACATAAGCCACTGTTCATACTGGATACATGCTATCACCTCCAATAGTCAACCAAGTTTTCACTGAGACGCCTTTTCAGCGACGTCAGCATGACATTATTCATTTATTTATTTATTAGTGGCTATTCATGGAGTTAAATGTTTCATTAGCCACTGAACTTTGCACCTTGTCATGACTACTCACCGAACTTCCAAACTTGTCCCGTTGGCCACTGAACTTCACTCCGTCCAACTCCATCACTCACCGGCTAAAAACCGTTAACAAATGCGTCTATGTGGACGACGGAAAGTTGACATGTCCAGTTAAATTCGTCCAGCTGGTAGTGAAGAGCCAAATCATCGCCAAATAAGCAAAAATTGTATCCAAGCACCCCACACCCAATTTGAGAAAATCGACTTTCTCCACTTTATTATGGGAACCAGTAGGATTGAATACAACCCAAACCTTCAACTGCAATCGATTACCCCCAAATCCAAATCCATATCCCTAAATCGAACCTGTAATCTTGAATTTCGTTTTGCCCAAATCAAATTTCCCATTTATCGAACCATTAAGCGGCTACTTCTCCCAAAATTGAACGGCTCTATGTCGCGAGGGTGTGAACCCTATTCGATATACTTGGTCGCTGTGAACAAAGAAACCTGCCATTGTTGAAGCCTTGCACACGGATGGTTCACCTGAAGGTATTTCTGAAACAAGTTTTTATGTAGCTTATTTAAATGAGCTGTATTGTTTAATTTTTTTAGGTGATTCCGAGTTTAAATTTGTATTTAGTATATCTGACTAAGAACATTACAGTACTAATGAACCTTTATTGACTATGAACATTACATTGCAGTGCTATATTTCAGTTTATTCTCAACAGAAAGATTAAGAAAATGATGGATTTTGTTGTTGAACTCTGAATATTGATGCTTATTTTTATTTTTTCCGGCTTAAGTTTTATCATATGCACTTATTCTTGCTTAATGACTTTTACCAATTGTATGACAGAGTGCAAGCAGGATCCAGACTTCATTGATTTCGAACAAGATGACAATACGACAGAAATGTAACCAAGGGGATTGAAATTGGATTGGACCGTCGAAAAGATGAAGATCATTCCAAACGAAAAGGGGGCAACGATATCGACGGACCAATTTAATAGACATTGCAACTACATATTTTTAACGCATCGGTATATTGAGCAGTTCAAGGCGGATCCGGATTGGAAGACCTTTTGGAGAGAACTTGTGCATGTAAATCAAAACAGATTGGCTGCTGTTCAGTTGGTTAATATTAGCTTATTTTGGTTTAGAATGAAAACAATTATTGTTTTTCAAGTTTGGGGTCAATTTGATATGGAATGAATGATATAAATTCTGTTGTAATTGGTGATATTTTACAAGTGCTGGGATGTTTATTTTGTCTGAAGACCAACATAGAGGCGGATGTGTTCTCTAGTTTGAGATATGGTGTTTGCTGGAATTTGTTTGAAGACCAACATAGAGTTGGATGCGTCAATTTAACTGTCCAGTTGTTCAGTTGAATAAATTGTTGCATTACATTTCCACTGGGGGAGGAATAAATTGTCCAGTTGTTCAGCTGAAAAATACACCTGCACTATAAGGATAAAAAGGTCTTCAGGTCTTTTTGTAATAGTTCATATTTGATACCTGGTGAAGTCGTCAATAATGGTAGCAGTTGAAATTAAAATAAAAACTTTAAGCTAGAAACTGATGAATAGGCATAAGAGAATTCAAGTATATTGAATATGTTCATTATGTTTATTTACAATGAATATGATACAAAATATATAAGAAGGTTGGAGCAGTGAACAAGTAAGAAAGTAACCAACAAGCATGTGCAAGACGTGAGAATCAAATACAGTTACAACAACTAATCATGAGCTATAGGTGCACACTATCAGCTGGTGGNTGTTTATTTACAATGAATATGATACAAAATATATAAGAAGGTTGGAGCAGTGAACAAGTAAGAAAGTAACCAACAAGCATGTGCAAGACGTGAGAATCAAATACAGTTACAACAACTAATCATGAGCTATAGGTGCACACTATCAGCTGGTGGCATTCATGTGTTCACTGCCCGTCCGTGTGCAATGATGATGTGGAATTTGTGGTATTAGCTTCAACTTCAATAGTAGCTAATTATTATCCTTTCGTTCGATTCGCCTTCAACTTGTGGGTGTTCTTCTTCAACGGCTGGATGACCGCCCCACTTATAGTAACCACAGTCTCTACTACAACAGCGGAATAAACGACCTATGTTAACAGTTTTCCTCTCCACTTCCATGCACTTCGTGATGTCGTCGTTTTGTCGGGCACTCAGATATCCAATGCCCCGGATTCCTACAGCTATGACAGACGCCCTCGTTCCTTCCTTTCATTGACAACTGCTATTGTCCCTGTAATTCTAACTAGCATCAAATGGCAATTCCATTCCTTACACATCAACCATATTATGCAGGCACTTACAGATCATAAGCATCTACAGCAGACGAACATAACCAGCTCCTCCCCTAACCAGATCATAAGCATTTTCAGTAACAAATCATTCATTTACTTCTTAAATTATCAGTATACAACACTCCCGTATAATTGGTAAAAGTCATTAAGCAAGAATAAGTGCATATGATCAAAATTTAAGCCGGAAAAAATAAAAATAAGCATCAATATTCAGAGTTCAACAACAAAATCCATCATTTTCTTAATCTTTCTGTTGAGAATAAACTGAAATATAGCACTGCAATGTAATGTTCATAGTCAATAAAGGTTCATTAGTACTGTAATGTTCTTAGTCAGATATACTAAATACAAATTTAAACTCGGAATCACCTAAAAAAATTAAACAATACAGCTCATTTAAATAAGCTACATAAAAACTTGTTTCAGAAATACCTTCAGGTGAACCATCCGTGTGCAAGGCTTCAACAATGGCAGGTTTCTTTGTTCACAGCGACCAAGTATATCGAATAGGGTTCACACCCTCGCGACATAGAGCCGTTCAATTTTGGGAGAAGTAGCCGCTTAATGGTTCGATTCAGGGGAAATTTGATTTGGGCAAAACGAAATTCAAGATTACAGGTTCGATTTAGGGATATGGATTTGGATTTGGGGGTAATCGATTGCAGTTGAAGGTTTGGGTTGTATTCAGTCCTATTGGTTCCCATAATAAAGTGGAGAAAGTCGATTTTCTCAAATTGGGTGTGGGGTGCTTGGATGCAATTTTTGCTTATTTGGCGATGATTTGGCTTTTCACTATCAGCTGGACGAATTTAACTGGACATGTCAACTTTTCGTCGTCCACATAGACGCATTTGTTAACGGTTTTTAGCCGGTGAGTGATGGAGTTGGACGGAGTGAAGTTCAGTGGCCAACGGGACAAGTTTGGAAGTTCGGTGAGTAGTCCGTGACAAGGTGCAAAGTTCAGTGGCTAATGAAACATTTAACTCCTATTCATGCACCCATCACCTCATTTCAGTATTTTTCCATTTCACACGCAACTTCACTTCATCCGCACAACCGTTGCAAGAACTTTTCATTTATTCTTCTCTGTGCCTTCCTTCTCCAATTTTTGATTTTTTTTTATTTTGGTAATTAAATGTCAAATTTTTCCAAATCTTCTAGCTTCTTTTCCAGTTGTTGATTTAAAGTTCCAAATTTTTTTCCCAAATCTCATGCAATCAGGCTCTTCAATTCTTGATTTAGGGTTGAAATTGGATGCTTCGTTGTGAGTTTTTCCTTTTCTCTTCTTTTTTCTTTCACATGCTACACACAAAAGGAGAGACATACGTATCATGTAAAAAAAAACTGATTACGATTTCAGTTTAATGTGTGTTTTTGAACTTTTTTATTTCTCAAAGCAGACGTACATAGGAATTCAAATCCACCTTAATAGAAATTTACACTTTCTTTGGCATGTTTGTTAGGACAGATTAGACAGCACCAAACACTATAAATGAAGGACATTAAGCTAAAATCCACTGTATAGTCCAATCCTGCTCCTAACTGTGTATGAAAAGTGTACATATCGTTTATTGTTGTAACAAGTTGGGATTGTTTAATCAACATTTTTTATTTGAGATTTATTTTTGATGTATATGTTGGAAGTTGTCTTAATTATTCTTGTTTAGGTCCGTACTTAGCCATTCTACATGTTAAGTATGGGCTACATTCTATTCAAAGGAATAGAAATGATTGTCCTATGTAATTTGGAAGTTTGTTTTGATTGATATGAAAACCGTATAATATAACTGGAATTGTTGTTGCTGACGTGACAATGGCATAGACGTGGTTTCTTTGGTCCATTTTGCCATCTCCATCTAAATGTTTCTACCCCAGCCACCTTTGAACAGCTTTGTTTTATTTTGTAGCATCATTTACAAAAACTTCATGGTCTTTTGACTTGTAATTGGTTTTATTTTGTAGCACTACTTTTGCATGAAAACTCTTCCATGAAGTTTGAGCTTAGCAGGAATGTATAACAAACTTCATGATGCTTTAACTTGTAACTTAACTATGATGGCGTTTGTGATGCTTTTTGAAATGTATACAATCATCCTTTGTTTGCTCCTAAAAATGTTATTTTGTAGTTTTTCTTAGTTTGTAAATTAACATTCCTTCGGGAAGCATTTACACAATTTTTCTGAAATTGATTCCTCGATCACGACTCTTTTTGAAATTGTCGATAAAAAATTCTTGTATCTCATGTGTTGTGCTTATGAATGACAATCTTTCTTATCATATAGCAGTTTTTGTATCTATTGATTCCAAGAAAATTGGTCAGGTTATTGCATAAATAGAATCCTGTACTATTAGCACTCCATTATAGTTTTGCGAGAGTATAAACTCCTCTGTGAGTTCTTGTAGACATTGTTCCAATTCTACTTCGTCAATGCAACACATTTTTACCGAAGACAGTCATTTATTTACTGCAAACGCTCAAGGCCTTACAATTTTTAGTGAATGGTCTCTTTCTACAACTATTTTGCTACATGGATCATTGTGTTTTTTTTTAATATTTACTCCAATATGCAAGTAGATATATTGAACTGGAAAGTGTAAAACCAACTCTATTTTCATTGGACACTTCCACCCCATTTGTAGTTTTTTTTTTGGGTAACAATGTTATTATCCAACATTTCTTTCAAGAGAAATAGTTCTGGTTATTATAAATGTTACTTCAAAATGTGTTCTAATTTATCTTAAGTAAACTACGAAACTCAACACTTATATTTCACGTTTCAAATATGAGTATTACTAAATAAGATTTAATTAGTGATGTCTCAAAAATGACAAAAAATCCTATACTACGGCACGTGCGTCTCACTAGTCCTCTCAAAAAATCCGAGTTAATCTTTATAATGCATTTTTTAAACATATATACACAAAAAAACTATTGAAAAAGAGGATTTCACATCAAATAATCTTCTTCTCACAACACAAGAAGTATAAGAAAATAGAGAGAGAAAGAATGCTTGTTTGTGTATGTTTCTACATGTGCATTTCTTTTTTTTGGGAAAATTGATCTTGAATGGAAAAAATTCTTAAAATGCATTTTTTAGGATATCCTTTTGTGCAAAAGAACATTTTTAAACCTTTATTTCCTCTAAAAAATTCATTTCATTCTTCAAATGTATTTTTTTCATATATACATAGAACAACTAGGGCTGAACAAAACTCTCGAACCAAACCGACCCGAACCAAATTGAGTGGTATTTCTTAAGTTAAGTATTCGAAAGTGTTTCTAAGTCAAAAATCGACGGGTTTGGCTTGGTTCCAAACCAAAAATCAAAGAAATAAATAAGAATCGAATCTCCTTAATTTTCTTATTTTAAATAAGTCAAATTATTTTATTTATTTTTAAATAAACTTACTAACTAATTGATTTAGCCCAAACTCAAAATATGATTTTCCTATTTCTAATTTTCAGCCCAAGCCTAACTTAATCAAATTGACTTTAATTTTACCCAAATCTCTAATTCTACTGTAGTGCCCTTTTTACCATTTTGGAGAAATCGTATTGGAAGCTTGATGCGCCTATCTTCATTAGGGGTGGGCAATGGTCCAAAACCGGTCCGACCCGACCCGTTACAATCGGTTTTTGGCCCCTACCCTAAACCGACCCAACCTGTCTCCTACCCAAAATCGACCCGACCCAACCCGTCTCGGGTCGGGTTCACTGGGGTTCTCCTATTTCCTACAGTATATTTCACAACATCACTCAGTTTTGGCAATCTCAAAGCATCATTCACCATTTACATTGATCCAAACTATAATTTTACAAAAACAATGCTTTGATTCAACAGAGTATAAATGATCTGAAAGATATACAATAAAAATCGAAGAACAAAAGACTGTACAGTTGTGTTTTGTTTTGTTTTACCACGAACCAAGCCAGGAGCTTTCATCTGAGGCTACAGTTTCAGAAGTCTGCAAAGATTACACATATCAAGCAGATGAGGCCACTGGCAACATCTTCATCGATGACATTTATGCTCCCTTGGCCTCGTCCTCTTCAAATGCCCCCTCAGTATTTTCTTAATAAATATTTTCATTGAAAAATATATATTTCTCTGTCCCCCCATATTGGCATTCCGATCTTTGCAGTTTGAAAAAATAAAAAGCAAGACCTATTGTTGTCTTTTAGATCCATAGCAGCCAACAAAGATTTTGGAAGAAAATGGTCTTCACGCCGCTTCAAATTAGTAGCCAGTAGGGTTTCACTTTTTAATTGGGTTTGGTCGGTTTGGAAGGGGTGAACGGCGACCCGACCCACAATAATTTTAAAATTTTTTAACCGACCCGACCCGATGCTAGTCGGGTCCGTTCGGTTTAGCGGGCTATGGTTTTTTTGGCCCAGTCCTAGGGCCGTTTGGTACGGTTTAAAATCCGATTAAAATTGAAAATATGGCCGTTATTGGGTCCCACCCGTCTAATAAAAGTCAACAATAACGGCTATATTTTTACTTTTAATCTGATTTTAATCTCTATCAAACACCCTCTAAGTTTTTATTCTAAAATTACCGTTTGGTACGGTTTAAAATCCGATTAAAATTGAAAATATGGCCGTTATTGGGTCCTACCCGTCTAATAAAAGTCAACAATAACGGCTATATTTTCAATTTTAATCTCTACCAAACACCCTCCTAATCTTCATTATTGTGAGCTAAATATCTTCGATTTAACAGCAACAAAGAGAGACGGAAAAGATACCATGGGATTAGACTACATTATTTTGTAAAAGAACATGTCATTAGTTGAATTAATGTAGTGTTGTTGTAAATATTAAAAAGTTTAATTATTTTATTGAACTCTGGATTGAACCGAATGGAACCAACTGACGATTTTATAATTAAATTGGGATCCCAACAATTTCACTTACTAAATATCCGAAAATTTGGGTAAGATTTTGTTCTCTTTAGAACCAAATTGAACTCGACCATGTCCATCCCTAATAAAAACTTTAAAAATAGAGAATTTCACATAAAATAATCTTCTTCTGACTGTAGAAGAAGTAAAAGAAATCTAAGAAAGGAAGAAGTTTTTTTTTAGTGTGTGTGTGTATTTATTTGTATATATACTTTTTTGAGGAAATTTATTTTGAAAAAAATAATAATTCTTAGAATGTAATTTTGAGGCTTCCTTTTTCTACAAAAGAACATTTAAAAGTCTTTATTCCTCAAAGAATTCAAGTCAATCTTTATAATGCATTTTTCTAATGTATATACATAAAAAAAATTTTAAAAAAGAGGATTCCACATCAAAAAATCTTCTTCTCACTATAGAAGAAGTACAAGGAAACATAGAAAGAATTTTTATTAGTTTGTGTTTATAAGTACATTTTTTTCAAGAAAATTGATCTTGTACAGAAAAATATTTTAAAATGCATTTTTTCAGGATATCGCTTTGTGCAAAATAACATTTAGCCCTTGTTTGACAATCATAATTTCAAAACTTTTAATTCTATTACTCATTTTCAACCACACACTTAAACAATAAAGTATTTTACATGTAAACCAAAACTCTTTCTTATTTTTTTTACCACAATATCTCCAAAAAATCGCTATTCACAACTCCATTTTCTCAAAATAATTACCATCAAACAAGGGCTTAAAAACCTTTATTTCCTCTAAAAATGTTAACTCAATCTTGAAATATATATATATATATATATATAAATCTAGTGGATTTCACATCGAAGAATCTTCTTGTACATGCACAAGAAACAAGCAAACAGAGAAAGAAAGAAGTTTACTTTAGTGTGTGTGTGTGAGTATATATGTACATTTTTAAGGAAATTTATCTTGTACAAAAAAAATTCATAGAATGCATTTCTAAGGCTTCCCCTTTCCACAAAAGAATATTTAAAAGCCATTATTTGCTCTCAAAATATTCAAGTCAATCTTTAAAATGCATTTTATAACATATATTCATATAAAAACTTTTAACAAAGAGGATTTCACATCAAATGATCTTCTTCTTACTGCAAAAGAATTACAAGGAAATACAGAAACACTACAAAAAACATAGTTTTAGGCATGGATTGAAGCCACGATATCCGTCGTTAATAATCTTCACCAACGAAAAAAGACCAACTGAAATTCTGTTGCTAATTTGAGGATGTCTGATAATAAACATCTTTCCATTTACCAACGAAATTTTCGTTGGTAAAAACCTTGCCATTTCCAACAGAAATGTCGTCGGTAAAAGTCTTTTATTGCCAACGACATTTCCGTTGTTAAAAGTTTTTTATTGGTAAAAGAAAGAATTTTTGTTAGTTTGTTTGTGTTTATATGTACATTGTTTAGGAAAATTGATCTTCTACATAAAAAAAACTCGTGAAGTGCATTTTCAAATGTATATTTTTCACATATATAAATATAAAAACCATAAAATAGAGGATTTCACATAAAAAAAACAGGCTTCTTGCTGCAGAAGAAAGAGAAGAAAACTCAGATAAAAAGAAGTTTTTTTTAGTGTGTGTGTGTTTTTTTTTAATGTACATTTTGTTAAGAAAATTTTTCTTGTAAAAAAAAAAAAAATTCTTAGAATGCATTTTTAAGGCTTCTTATATTCCAAAAAATAACATTTAAAAGCCTTTATTTCCTTCCAGGAAATTCAAGTCAATTTTAAAAATTTACGACTACAGAAGAAGTACAAGAAAATGGAGTAAGAAAGAATTTTTGTCGGCGTGCGTGTTTATGCTTGCAATTTCTTTAGGGAAATTGCTCTAGGACAGAAAAAAATTTCTTAGAATGCATTTTTTTTTTATGGAAAACCCTCTATTTCCTCTAAGAAATTCAAGTCACTCTTTAAAATGTATTTTTTCACACACACACAAACACACACACACACACAAAAAGAGAGGATTTAATAACAAAGGATCTTCTTTTGACTGCACAAGTATAAGGAAACAGAGAAAGAAAAAATGTTTGTTTGTTTGTTTTTATATGTGCACTTTTTAGGAAAATTGATCTTGCACGGAAAAAATTCTTAAAATGCATTTTTTAAGCATATTCCTTTATGCAAAAGAACATTTTAAAGCTGAGAAATGCGAGATTCGACCCAACAACACCTAGAGGGGGGTGATTAGTTGTAAATGCGGAATAAACAAAATTAATTAACTAGTAACATGTCACAAGTTAATTATGTTTAGATGATTAGTCATACAATCCAATTAAGTCTATCTTTGAATACCGTAGTAATATCAAAACAATAAATAAAACAGTAAACAACACATAATTG
>CAIGRQ010146144.1:0-11271 GCA_903798375.1 Fraxinus sp. D2006-0159
CGTATATATAACATATTGTATATGCAACTAATATACCGAATATGCAAATAACATACCGGATTAAACTGGAGGACTTGATGAATGAAAAATGAAAAAATGAATAGTAACATCTCATTGGTTACTATTACATTTACAATAGTAAGAAAGTGTCTTTTTTATTATAGTTGGATAGATATTTTACCTAGTACCAAAATTGGGTTTTCTAATTTAAAATTATAAAGATTTATCGTTCTTTCGAAAATTCACCTTTTCGTATCTATGTAAAAAATTTCGTACCATTGATCTTACAAATTTACCTTTTTGGAACCTTTAATCTGTATGCATTTTTGTACATTTTTCGGCATTGATTCGTTCATTGCTCTTAATTTATGTTATTTATTCACCATAATATGTGCTACAAAATGTTCAATTCCATAAGAGATTTATTTCGTCTTCTATGATAGAATTTCTAGAGAGTATATTAATTTTTTTCAAAAATTTTGTAAGATAACTTTGATTAATAAAAAAATATATTGAAGAGACTACCGAAAGAACTTATCCCTCAATGTGTAGGGGCTGTCCATGAGGTGAGGGTTTTCGGGAGGTTGAAGATGAAAAGATTTTTTCTTGTTCTTTTTTCACCTATTTTCTCTCTTTTTTCATACAAAATAAACTTGAAGGACAAAATTGACATTTCTAGCCATACTGATAGTGAGTTGGATGAAACCTGTTATCGAAGAAAATGATTTTTAATTTATTATTAAAGGTTGAGAATATATGCGCCAAGAAATAAATGTTTGGAATAGAGGTGCAAAAGCATTAAAAATGTTGATGATAACCACCACAATTTACCTTATCTAAAATGGAGTACTGATAGTAACATCATAATTTTGAGTTAAATCCATCGATGGTCACCCAACTTTATATTTTAGTATCATCATGACTTCCAATTTGATTTTATTTAATCGTGACCACCCAATTTTCATATAACATTTCACTATAATCACCCAACTTCTTAGAAAACACTACTTAGAAAAATAACATTAAATAAGAACTCATTTTAAAAAAATTAAAATAAAAAAACTCTTTTTGGCAATTTATTTTTTATATATAATGCAAAATTACCGTTTTACTCCTTTTAAAATTAGAGAAAATTGTAAAAAGAAGTTAAGTGGCCAATAAAAACGTTATATGAAGTTTGATGACCATGGTAAAATAAAATCAAATTGGATGGTCATGATGATACTTGGTATAAAGTTGGGTGACTATAGCGAAACAAAAATCAAATTGTTCTAATTATTATGATTATTGTATCCCTTATATACCTAATTCTTTTTTACAAATATTGAATTTGATTCTCGATAAAATACACATTATTCTATTAACTTCCATATATTCTCTTCTTTTTCTCTCTAGTCCATAACAATTGCATCATATTTTAATTGTGATGAAAGTTCTTATTTTTTTATTCATTTTGACATTTATGTCCCCAACTTTATTTTGTTGCATTTTTATGTTTAATTTTTAATTAATTAGCACATTTCATTTATAACGATTCTATCAAAATATTTTGTTGAATCTTTTTGTATATATATTTGATCTTGTTTATTTAAAAACCAGAGGAATAAATAAGTTTTCTATATCCTTTTGATAATTTTTATCATTATTAGGGACAAAATGGCAAATTAATATCGTTTGAAGATAAATGTATCACTAATAGGAGTCGAGGATGCAAGTGTAAAAAATAGTAAAATCATAGTAGCAATGTAATTCGCCCTTGAAAAAGAAGGAAAACGTGGAGTACTAATTTGTTTGTCTTATTCATGCAAGAGATATTTTAAGGACGCGTTTGATTGCGAGCACGAAGTTTACATGGAAAGAAAATAAATTATAGACATTTCAATTGTCTAGAACTTACTTTTATGAAAATTATTAATTAAATATGTTTGATTGATTTAGTTTTCAACCTTAAAAATATCATATTTGTCAATTTTTTATTAGTGTATAAATGAGAAATGAGATAGATGAGAAATAAATAATTACTTGGAAAATAAAAATCACATCTCTAAAATATGTTGAAATGACTCAAAAGTAAAAAAATATTTTATGTGGAAAAAATTATCAAAAAGCATAAAAGTAAAAAATTAGATGAAAACATGAAAAATGGTCAATTAAACAACACAAACATAAAAAATCAAGTGGAAAAAACACATTTGACAATAAAACACCTAACAAGTACTTGCTCAGTTGCTTTTCTAATTTTTCTACCTTTCCTCCTCTGTCGCGGCATCCACCATAGCCACTGTAAGTAAAGTTGTTAAAAATAGTAAAAATTGTAGTAGCAATGTAATTCGCCCTTGAAAAAGAAGGAAAACGTGGACTACTATTTTGTGGTACCGCCCTTTTATCTTATTCATGCAAGAGCTGTTTCATCAATGACGCGTTTGATTGCAAGCACGAAATTTACTTGGAAAGAAAATAAATTATAGACATTTCCATTGCCTGAACTTATTTTCATGAAAATTATTAATTAAATGTATTTGATTGATTTAATTTTCAATCTATAAAATATTATACTTGTCTTTTTTCTTTTTTTTTTGTTGATGCCCATGTGTCTACTTTCGACGACTGATCCATTTTTTTATTGGTGGGTAGATGAGAGAGAAAGAATATTGAATTACTTGAAAAATAAAAATCGCGTCTTCCTAAAACATGTTGAAGTGATTAAAAGTAGTAAAATATTTGGGAAAATTCATTCGTACCATTTTCCTTACCCGTTGGTTTACACTCCCCTCTTATGAGGAGAGGAGTTCACGCTCAAATAAAATAATCTGCCTCCCCCTATTGTGAGGGAGGCAGTGGGGTCACGGCTTTTTTGTGGAACGCTCGTGTACGAATAACGGTTTTTTGGTGGAAAAAATTATCAATCAAGAAGCATAAAAGGATGGAAAATTTGTCACACGCCCGTGTACGAGTAGCACGGTTTTTTTGTGGAAAAAATTATCAATCAAGAGCATAAAAGGATGGAAAATTGTCGTAAGTGAAGATTAGGTGGAAAAACACAAATTGACCATCAAAGGCACCTAACAAGTACTTGCTCAGTTGCTTATCCAAATTTTCTACCCCTCCTCCTCCTCTGTCGCCGCAGCCACCATAGCCACCGCCAACCCTTGTGCTACAGTTTTCCCTCCAGTTTTCATGGCTTCGGGAAGATCTGAACCAATTACATCCCGCCACGTGGTGGCCGTGCCTTACCCGGGAAGAGGCCACATCAACGCCATGATGAACCTCTGCAAAATGCTCTCGGCGGCTTCACCAAACCACAACCTGAAACTTCTAATAACTTTTGTAATAACAGAAGAGTGGCTTGGCTTCATCGGCTCGGAAGAGAAGCCTCCCAACGTTAGCTTCGGTACAATCCCGAATGTCCTGCCGTCGGAGCTGGGTCGGGCTGCCGACATGGTACGCTTTGTGGGAGCTACTCAGACTAAAATGGAGGAGCCTTTTGAGAAGCTTCTCGACCGGCTTCAGTCGCCAGTGCACATCATCGTCGCAGATACTTTTTTGAATTGGTCTGTTGAGGTTGGGAATCGAAGAAATATTCCGGTGGCGTCGTACTGGCCTATGCCGTCGTCAGTGTTTTCGAGCTTTTACTATTTTGACCTCGTCGTCCAAAATGGGCATTTCCCTTTCGAATTATCTGGTAAGTTTATAATACAGTAATTTTTGTTTATGTTAGATTTATGGGTTTCTCTTTACCTAGATTATTGTTTTACTATATCTGCATAAAATGGTGACTCGTTTGACAACTCTAATCTTGAAACTCAATCACTTACTTGGGTAGCCGAGCCCACATAGTCCCAGCACCACGGCCAAATTGCTCATCTTCATGGTACTTCGAACTTGGAAGAAGTTAGCTATACTTCTTTATGTTTTGAGTTGTTCTACCTGATGTGTCATTGATTATTGTTTTCATATTCCAAGAATGTTGGGATTGACCTTTTACGCGAGCCTGTTTGGCACAGATTAAAATCATATTTTAATTTAAGTCTAAGTCAAATAATCAATATTAACCTCATCTCACAACTTTCCAATCATACATTTCAAAAACTTCTATCACAATATACTAAAATCTAATTTTAATCCCTATCAAACACCCTCATTATTCATTATTTATTTATTTGATAAATGGTGAAGTTTGCAAATTTACAAGTTATGTGTCAAATAATCAAGATTTGCATATTTATTTCTCTTATCATTATATATATATTTCAATGCTCTTGTAATTTTTTGATGGAAATGAGTTATGTGCTAATCTTTTGCTGAGGTAGAAAGAGGAGAGGAACGTATTGACTACATGCCGGGTATTTCTTCAATTCGTCTGGCAGATCTTCCTTCAATTTATCGTGGGAAGGATCAACGGCTTCTTCATCTAGCACTACAAGTTTTTTCCAAAGTGTCCAAGGCACAATATCTTTTGTTTACTTCTATATTTGAACTCGAGCCTCAAGTCATAAATGCTTTGAAACAAGAATTTTCGTATCCCGTATATTCTCTTGGGCCAATTGTACCTTACTTCAATCCCGAAAAGACTTCTCGTTACACAACAAGCCAAAATGATCCGCACTACTTGCAATGGCTAAGCTCTCAACCTCCAAATTCGGTGTTGTATGTATCATTGGGAAGTTTTCTTGCTGTTTCGAGTTCCCAAATGGATGAAATTGCTGGCGGGTTGGAAGAAAGTGGAGTTAGGTACTTATGGGTGGCTCGTGGGGATACCGTGAGGTTTACAGAGAAATGCAACAGTCGAGGAATGATAATACCTTGGTGTGAACAGTTGAAAGTGTTATGCCATTCTTCGGTTGGAGGATTTTGGACTCACTGCGGGTGGAACTCTACAATGGAAGGAATTTTTGCAGGGCAGCCTATGCTAACTCTTCCTATTCTAATGGATCAAACTACAATCAGTAAGTTCATTGTCGAGGACTGGAAAACGGGGTGGAATGTGAAGAGAGAGGCAGGAGGAGGAGATCTATTGACTCGGGAAGAAATCGCTAAGCTCGTAAAGAAGTTTATGGATCTTGAAAGCAAAGAGAGAAGAGAAATGAGTCGAAGGGCGCGAGAACTTCAAGAAATCTGCGGTCAAGCAATTGCTGAAGGAGGATCATCTAAAATGAATCTTGATGCTTTTCTTGACAATATTGCAGGACATTGATCATCCACCAGAAGATCCTATGTTCTTTTGGTGAATAAAATTCACTGAAAATAAAAAGAATTGANGATCATCCACCAGAAGATCCTATGTTCTTTTGGTGAATAAAATTCACTGAAAATAAAAAGAATTGATTGACTCCTTTCATTGTGATTTTGCATTCTGTAGGTCAATTGATTCTATTGAACAAGTCGAAATTGTAAAAGCACTTGAATTCTGTGATTTGAAACGAAATGAGTCGAGGAAGTTTGTAGCTCAGAGCTCATTTATATGGAATTTTTTCTTAGCGTTAGTGTTTTTGGATATGAGGAGGGGGGTACTCATAGTCAATTTTGGTTTGATATTTTAAAGAATGGCCATTTTGGCACATTTGATGGAGAAAATTTGATGTCCCTACGTAGGTAAGTTTAGTTTTTACATATGCAAAACGGCTATAGCAGAACAGACTGTGAATACCAATCTATGTAGACTGCTAATGAAGGTCCAATTAAATGTAACGAAATGAAACCCATGAATTAGACCTATCAATTTATGAAATCTATACATAGCATTCTTATGTAAGAACTTCTCTATGTGTAACAAAACTCGTATGATCGACTATTGAAAAAGATCTACGAAGAAGTGTCAACAAACTAGTTCAATGTTTAAATTTTTTCGAGTGTTTATAAGCCTCGAGTCTTACAAAATATGTAAATTATAAGTGAATAATAAGTTATAACTTTATAAGTGCAGATTAAAAGTATGTTTGACCAATTAAAAAATTTTAAAAAGTAGGTCGATCACTTTTATTACTTTTAGGTAAAAAAAATCTAGTCGTGCATAAATAAATAAGGTTTTGGCGCAAAGATTCTCTAGTTTTTTACGAATATCTCTCTATTCTTTTAGGTGCTCAAAAGTCCTTTTGGATAGATTCTATCAAACTATGCCATTAGTTTTGCAAGTGAATCACTTTCATTTTTTCCTTCCAAATTTTCCCTGGTATAAAATGAAGGTGAAAGCCATAGACTGAACTAATGGACCATGTCTAAAGGACCATTTAGGCACCTAAAGCATAGGTTAAAGACTAATTCGCCAAAAATTATAGTTTAGGGATCAAAAACATACGAAGGCACAAGTTTTGGATCATTTGCACCAAATTTCCTTATATGTTAACATTTTAAGCTAAGCCAAACATTAACCTCTTATTCGGTGTATGATAAATTATTCACTCCCAGTTTTCAATCAAGAGAAGTTTTGATAGACTAGTCCTATATGCACACGTGATATGATCGTTAATTCAAATAATGATACATCGAGAATACCTTGACGTCGTACACCTACTTCGTTACCATCTCGAACGCCAAGGTACTTCGATTTAATTGGATCGAGATCTCATGTATCATGACTTTAAGTATAGTACGTAGGACTATCCCATTAAAAAATTCCTCCCAACTCAACCCTAACATTAATGTTAGCATTTAACGTTTCAATTGACATTTTCCATCTGGTGGAATGAGTCACCCTTAACTGTCCACGCAATTTAATGGTCGCATGCGGCCATGCCCAAATTGCGCCCTTTCCCTCTCCCTCTCTCTTTCTCTCTTAAAACAAACACTCATTCTTTTCACAACACGAAAAATTGTTCACCTTGCTTAAATTTTTTTCTTCGATTTTCTGTTCCCAATATTTATTTTTTATTTTTTGTCTTTTGCAAACTGCACTAGTTTTTGCTTCCATTCATGCAAAAGCTGGAACAATTTCAGACCTTAAACAATTATTCATCCATTTTCATTTTCATCTATTCTTCCCTTTCTGATTAACTATTTCTTAATCCCTGTCAATTCTTTCCCACCCAACAAAAATACCCAATCTTAAGTGCTTTTACATTTTGATCACATTTTTGGCAACTTATTAGAGAATGGAAACCGGTGGTGGTGGCGGTCGGAACGCCGGTAACATGGAATCATTGCAAAGATCCGGATCGAACAGGTTACTTTTTGACGTAATCGGTGACGACCCAACATATGGCCATGGCAAGGACAGTAAAATGAGCTGGCGGCATTTAAGGGAGAAGCTCCGCCTTCGTCGCAGTGGCTCTGGCTCCGCTTGGACATCCACCATGCACATTCCCACATCCGACGTCCCCATCAACCCCCTGCAGTACTCCAATGCTGCCGCCAATAATACGAGTAATAATCGGAATCGGATGATGGCACGCCATGCTTCGACCCGATACTCCTCCGATTCGGGCGAGTCGGCTCCGCCGGATATTTCGGCAGTGCCGGATGTGGACATGGAATTGATGTCAAATCGAGGAACCAGGGCTCCGATTTTGCAAAGAAATGTGAGCCAGACAGTGGAGAGAAATATGAGACGAGCAATGGAGAGAAAAATGAGCCGGGCTAGCGGAAAATTCGAGCACACGAATTCTTTAGCAATGAGACGATCGAGGGGTGTAGATGGACATGAAGATGACGATGCTGATCAAACACCCTACTCTGCTGAGGGCGAAAGCAAAAATGAAGACGAAGACGAGGATGGCGGAGAAGCGGAGGAGAAGCACGTGAGGATGTCTTTGATGGACCTTCTGGCCGAGACAGAAGGATCCGCTTATGCGATGGAAGAGGATGAGGATGAGGACGATGAAGATGACGATGAAAACCGTGGTGGCGGTGGCGGAGAGTATAGCAATTGTAGCATATGCATGGTTAGACACAAGGGAGCAGCATTTATACAATGTGGACATACATTTTGCAGGCTATGTTCAAGGGAGCTTTGTTTTCAAAAAGGAAATTGCCCACTCTGCAACAATTACATCTTGGAAATTCTTGATATTTTCTGATCATCCAATTTTTTTCACCTCAAAATCACCCAATAGTTTTATTTATTGTTTTGCTGTTTCTTGAATTTAATGTTTTAATTTCTAGTGGCATTTTGGATTGTTTTGTTATCTTTTTTCTTTTCTGGTAAGTTGTGGATGATCGATGACTAGGTACTTAATGGTTCAATTTTAAAGAGTTAGCCCATGGTTCAAGTTTCTGGTCTAACTAAACAAGATCTGGTATTTTACAACAGCAGTTTTCTTGTGCCTCTTCTTTTAGGCTCATTTCATACACAAACTGACATTGATTAATTCTAATATGAACTGCATCATCCTAGGGTGCATTTGGTTTGAACTCTGTACGTACGAGCGGAAAGAAAGGCGCCTAGAGAGCACATCAGAGAAATGCCCATAAACAGTTATCTTAACTTCTTGAAAGCGATAGCAGCGATCGCCTCATCATCCCTTATTCTTTACTGATGTAACTGCATGAAAATTTGCTGTTAGTTACCATTGTTGAAAGACTACCTTCTATTGCCTGGAACCTTGAAAAATATTACGACGTAAGTTAACTGGACATATAGGATATTAAAGACGGCTGCCTCAGATGCGAAGGGGGCAGGGAGGGTTCGACGATGAAAAGTGAGTAAGAAAAATCTAAAAAGTATATGTGCGGCTTAACAGTTACCTGAAATAGTTTCATTCAATCTCGATCTCTTCATAAGATTAGCATCATCTATACCCGATTTTCTCTTCACACCCATGGCAATTAGTTTGATTTAAGGCATGTACTGACCCTAAGACATGAAACAATGTGAGATGACCATAGCCTGCCTTGCATTAAACTGAAAGGAAAGCAAAAGCAAACTCATGCGGGCCTTTCATCAAAGCACGATACTCTTACTAAAATCATGCCATTTATGCACTCAAAAAAGAAATAAAATAATAATAATAATAATGGACGGGTTAGTTTTGACTCAAAAATCAAATAAAAAGAGACGGTCAATGATTGTTTTTGGAAGAAGTTGCCATAATTTTTATTTGTAAACTAATTTTTAAAAGAATTTTTTAATTCGAAAGTATATTTAGAAAAAGCTACATTGGATAGATTCGTCTAAAAACTTTTCAAATTAAAGAAAATACTTTCACTAAAGTAGTCAAACAGATCTAAAATCATCTTTTTGGATCTTAAAAGCTCATTTTGACTTTTCAAAAATTATGTCAAACCAACCATTTATCTTTAATAACAATTCTGTCCAATTATCTCATTATCATGGGAGAGTTTTTTTATTGAACGTTATGTATTTATATTTGATCTTGTTTATTTAAAGTACGAGAGACAAATAAGTTGTTTACATCTTTTTAATGAATTTTTAAACATCATTAAGTACGAGACATGTTATTAATGAATAAAATTTGAAGATAAGAATTGAATTTTTAAGTGTAAAATATAACCATTAAAGCCTCTGTTTGAGCCCCACTTTTTGGGATAATAGGTTTTGTAGTAGTAATTTTTTTGGAGAATGTATGGTTAAAATGTAAAGAAAAATTATTTTAATTGTAAAATGCATAATTGAAAAGAGTAATGCTATTTACAGTTGCTTACTATTATTGTTAAGAGTGGGAGTCAAACAGGAATAATGTTACTTTGCTAGAAAGTAGATGACAAATAGAGTGACATAATAAGTATTGACAAGATGTGATTAAATGAAAAAAATGACTATATTTAAATAGTCCATAATAAATTGTGTAATTGTCCTTGAAAACATGGTGTGCTAATTAAGTTTCAATAAAAAGTTAGGTAGGAATGTAATTATCCTTGAAAACATGGTGTGCTAATTTTGTGTAACCGCACTTTGTGTAATTGCTCTATATCTTATTCGCGCGATAGCTCTGTCACTAACAAGTACTTGCTTGTCTAATTTTCATACCTCTGCCACTGCTTTTAATTAATTCAATGATAAATAGTTATGTAACATTATGTCAAAGACTACGTTAATCATTATATCCATGTAGCATGATTAGTCAAAGGCAAAATATATTGCATTTAAGTTTCAATAAAAAGTTAGGTAGGAATGTAATTACCCTTGAAAACATGGTGTATTAATTTGTGTAACTGCTCTATATCATATTCGCGCGATAACTCTATCACTAACAAGTACTTGCTTGTCTAATTTTCATACCTCCTCTGCCATGCTTTTAATTAATTAAATGATAAATTGTTATGTGACATTATGTCAAAGACTATATCAATCATTATATTCATGTAACATGATTAGTCAAAAGCAAAATATATTGTATTTAAGTTTCAATAAAAAGTTAGGTAGGTATGTAATTACCCTTGAAAACATGATGTATTAATTTGTGTAACTGCTCTATATCATATTCGCGCGATAACTCTGTCACTAACAAGTACTTGCTTGTCTAATTTTCATACATCCTCTGCCACTGCTTTTAATTAATTCAATGATAAATTGTTATGTGATATTATGTCAATCATTATATTCATGTAACATGATTAGTCAAAGGCAAAATATATTGTATTTAAGTTTCAATAAAAAGTTAGGTAGGAATGTAATTACCCTTGAAAACACGGTGTACTAATTTGTGTAATCGCTCTTTGCGTAACGGCTCTTTGTGTAACTGCTCTATATCATATTCCCGTGATAACTCTGTCACTAACAAGTACTAGCTTGTCTAATTTTCTTTACCTCCTCTGTCGTTGTCGTCGCCGCCACCATCAGTTTCGCTACAATCTTCCCTCGGGCTTTCATGGCTTTGGAAAGAACCAAACCAATTACATCCCGCCACGTGGTGGCCGTGCCTTACCCGGGGAGAGGCCACGTCAACGCCATGATGAACCTCTGCAAAATGCTCTCGGCGGCTTCACCAAACCACAACCTGAAACTTCTAATCACATTTGTATTAACAGAAGAATGGCTTGGACTCATCGGCTCGGAAGAGAAGCCTCCCAACGTTAGCTTCGCTACAATCCCGAATGTCCTACCATCGGAGTTGGGTCGAGCAGCCGACAAGGTAGGCTTTGTGGGAGCTACTCAGACTAAAATGGAGGAGCCTTTTGAGAAGCTTCTGGACCAACTTCAGTCGCCAGTACACATCATCATCGCAGATACTTTTTTGAATTGGTCTATTGAGGTTGGGAATCGGAGGAATATTGCGGTGGCATCGTACTGGACTATGCCATCGTCAGTGTTTTCGTGCTTTTACTACTTTGACCTCATCGTTCAAAACGGACATTTCCCTTTCGAATTATCTGGTA
>CAIGRQ010146148.1:0-10366 GCA_903798375.1 Fraxinus sp. D2006-0159
TGGATTTGTTATAAATATATAATTTAACTTGTTTAAACTGCAAATTCAGTATCAAGTGTGTAAAATCGGTCCATTCTGCATATACGGTTATTTCTGCGTATACGGTAATTACTGAATATACGATTACCATTGCACATACGGTAACTCATGCAAATACGATAAATTTTTCATATACAGTAAGTCTTGCATACACGGTATTTAAGTTGTAAATATGGTATCCAGTATAGAAACACTTGTCTAACAAAGACAACCGCAAAAATTTTACAATATTGTTTTATTACTAAATTTTTTTGCACTNAGAAACACTTGTCTAACAAAGACAACCGCAAAAATTTTACAATATTGTTTTATTACTAAATTTTTTTGCACTTGCGCATTTTGTTCTTGTGATAGGTGACAACGCATGGGAAGCATTTCGATGAGAAACATGATTCCTCTCAACCCTATTCTTGTTGTTGAGATCTTTGATATGTGAGGCATCAATTTCATGGGACATTTTCCCCATCATTTGGCTGTCAATGCATATTGGTTGGAGTTGATTATGTATCGTAGTGGGTCAAAGGCAATTCCATGTAGGACCAATGATCATAAAAGCGTAAAATCATTTTTAAAAAACGACATTATATCTCGCTTTGTCCACTACATGGACCATAATTAATGATGGTGGAGGTTCTCATTTTTGCAATAAGCCTCTTAAGACTCTTCTGGCAAAGTAATCCTCGACACACAAGGTTGCTACCCCTAACCCATATCATCCACTAATTACTAGATCAGGTGGAGATTTCAATATGAGAGATAAAGCAAATTTTGGAAAAGAGAGTTTGACCGAATAGGAAATATTGTTGTGTCAACTTATTGATACGTCGTGAGCATATAAAACCACTTTTTATATCACCCATTGGGATGTCCCCTTATAGAATTGTGTATGGAAAAGTTTGTCACCTACCAGTGAAGCTGGAGCATCGTGCAAATTGGGCTATCAAGAAACTTAATTTTGATATGCAAAGTGCCGTGTCAAATAGAATTGTAATTGGCAAAACTTGAATATAAAAGGATTTTCGGTGAGCCATTTTCCAAAGCGACTCAAAATCGCCATAATGAAAATCTGTAGCGTCGAGTGGATGTGTTTTTCACAATATTGTAGGGGAACCATAATAAATGTGTTCTTTGATCCTTTTTTTATTGCTTTTGTGTTTATTGTCTTTCTCATAAGTAAAAATGAGATCTTAACTATGTACTGAGTGGTGATTGCATACACAACGAATAAGGCCAAGCTGTACTGTGCTTGCGATCATCACAACATAATGAGCAATTAATTCTATTAACACAAGGTCTACACATATTGTAGAAATTTGAAACATACATAATCATAAATTACGTGTTAGGAATTCTTACTTGAAATGATAAATTCCAAGATCTTTTGAATGGTTGAATCGTCTTGTTTTCCAAAACTCTAAATCTACAATTTTCTTGCATCCAATGATCTCAATCCCGATCACAATAAAATGGGATTATTAGCACTACCTAAATGCCCATTTTTGTGAGTTTATGCCAAAATAGTGGTTTTATGTGTCTTTCAATTTTGGTGATATTTTCCATATGAATTTTCACCATTTCTTGCAATCAATTTTCTCTCCCAAATCTAGACCAGAATTTTGGAGGTTAAAATGGAAGTTATGAGGAGTTGTAGGTTTGAATTCTAAATTCAAACCACTCCCTCCAATCATTTTGATATCTTAAAAGGCAGGTCATCCCACATGGGCGACCCACGACCCGTATTTTCCAACACATAATAATACCAGATGCAGAGTTTGTAAGAAACATGTTGGCCAGTGTACAATAATAAAATCTGAGATAAAATGAAGTCTTCGCTATTCTTATTTTATCACTAAATTATTTACTTAGATAACAAAAAACCTAAATTATGATTTCTAACAGTCTTCTAATGAAGTCCAGCCTGTCCTAATTAGGACAATGTGTACTTTTAACCTAATATGGAATATTTTGTTAACGATAATGTTGTGACGATTTGGAGGATGATCAATTGGTTATATCTCTCTCACAATTGCTACCAATTATCACTTGCTATAGTTTAATTTCTACTAATGATTTTAACAAAATAAGTTTCCAATGAACAATAAGAATTTGTTCGGCTAATCATATTTTGAGGATAAGACAATAATTAAATTGAGTGATCAATTCTTTTGAATATTAGTTTCTAAATTTTCAATCAGAGGATTTCGATTAGTGCTTCAGAGAAAATTGGATATTATTCAAAAAGGATCATTTAAATGTAGAGAGCGCAAAACAGGCTGGATTTTGAGATACTATACCACAATAATGCAGAAGTAACAAAAAAAGATGGAGGCACTTACAATCTGTCATTTAATTTTGAATTAAGCTTTGTTGAGAGATGTTTTTAGCATCTCTGTTGACACAAGAAGATGGGTAAAAAAAGGGTTGGATCCATTTAAACAGTTCCATGAACTTCATTATGTCATTCAAGATGTTAATGTAGCAAGATTGTTTAATTTTCATTTGACAAGTAAATTATCTTCCATAATTTGTTGGTCCTACGAAATATAAGGTTAAAATTTATTATTGATTCTGACTTCAATTTTAATCCAACTTTTTAGCTAAACCATGTTGACATGTGGTTGATCATAATTTTAAAGTTTTGATTATAACAAACAAGTTTTCGACAAAAAATAAAAATTAAGACTATCAAATCAGACTCAAAATTAATGTCAAAATCGAAATCAAGTCCTCCAAACATTCAAAACAAGAGTTTAAGAACCAAGCTTCAAGGTCAATATTAGACATATTAGCTTAAATGTAAAGATATTGATACTTTGATCTTTAACAATAAATGATTAAAGCTCTAAAACAATTTTATGCACTAAAAGTTATTTTAATTACCATTTGCATAAATTATTTTGATCAAATGTAAGATTATATTATATTTTTAAAAATATCATGTACCTTGAAAACTAGTTAAAAACACTTTTCCAAAGTTTACATTTTTCAAAATATTCAATTCTGATCAAACAAAGCCAAAACGAAAAAGTTGGATGGAAGGCGGACGTCCCGCTCTCCAACGGTCATTTTTTTTTACTGTTCTCACTTCTAACGGCTATTTTGACCTTTCGAACTCCAGAAAGTTTAGCAAATTTTTATCCATAAAATAGGTTCTCTTTTTACATTCAATGCAAGGGTCTTGGAAGTGTATTTAAAAGAGAAACATGTTAAAAAAAAAAAAAAAAAATCATTAAGCTTATATTGCATTTATTTCTTCTACTTTTCCATATTAAAAAACTTTAATTGTTTGAATCAATCTCTTAAATCATTATATATATAATAAAACAAATCATCTCTCTCTTAGTACTAATTAACTTATTGCTATCATTCGCAAAAGAAAGATACATTCTGAGCAAACTTTGAATGTAAATTGCATTCATTTCTTCTACTTCTTTATATGTAAAACTTTGATTAATTAAATTAAACTTGTTAAATCATCATATTTATCAAAGTTTCTCATCTATCTTTTGATACTTAATTTATTGCTATCATTTATAAATGAGAAAAATATTTTTGAGCAAAAACAATTGAACGTGCATAGCATTTACTTCTTCTACTTCCTTTTATCAAATACACTCAAGTGATCATTTATTACTATTCATTGAAGTGTTAGTCACTCTTTCTAAACAAGAAATATCACCATCAACGACCATATAAATGGTCGTAAAATATGCATTTTCGGTTGTTGATCACATTCAACGACCAAAATCGTTTGGTTGTTCGTTGGTTGGCAAAGAGGTATTGACAGATGTATTCAAAAACTAAAAATATATTTGGTCGTAAATTTATTATTTTAACAACTAAATAATTGATCGTAAAAAGTTTGTATTGACAACCAATTCTTTTTTAAACAACCACTTGTTTGATTGTTGTGTCAACTATTTTTGTCGTTAAAATATAATGAAAGCAACTAAATTTCCGTTACCTTTCATTTCAACAATCAAAAAAATGGTCATTAAAAATTAATTTTGACAACCAATTAATTTTATTTCAACAATTGTTTGATTTGTTGTTGTATTAATTATTTTTATCAATAAAATATCGTTGAAGCAACTAAAATTTAGTTGCTTTCTTTTCATCAATAAAAAGAAATAGTTTTAAAAAGTTTGTATTAACAATCGAAGTATTAAAACAACGTGAAATATGGTTATTAACAGTAATATTATTAACTTCATGACTTTAACACATTCATATCAATCTACCCATAACCATAAACAAATATAAGTAAAGAAAAGTAATTGAAAATAACATTAACAAGAACTAATTCTTTTTTTTTTTTTTTTGGAGTGTTTCAAAATAACTTAAACTTCTACAGCCATTAATGAAAATTCTCGATCATTCTTTAGCACCATTGATTATAGGGGATGAAGATGCGAGGGGTCACTGATATGTTGGATGGCTTAACTTGTGAAAAAACGAATAGAGGGAAAGAAAAAAGAAGAAAAGTGAAAATTAGAGTTGAAAACAAGAAAGAAAGTAAACAACTGGGAAAACTTAATATTCCAACTAATTTAAAATTTGATTATTCTTCATCATTTTGCTACGACCAAACTTAATATATAGTCGCTGAAAATAGTTTTTAATGACCAGATTGATTTGGTCATTGAAACATTAGTTGTTAAATATCATTTTTCTTGTAGTGTTCGCACTTAATTCATTTGTATCATTTATTAAGAGAGAAGCATTCATTGTAAAACATTTTCTTTAAACTTATAGGTCATATTAAGGTCCCTTGAAGGCTCGATATTATGTAAGAGTTGGTACTCCTTGTTGTAAATCATTATGCGGGTCATTTTGATGTCTCTTCAAAGTTCAATATTATATAAGGATCAATACTCCTAGTTTGTAAGTCATCAAAAGCGTTATAAAAGTTTGGATTGCACCATAAGTAATCAATCTAGTGAAAAAGTCTTGCTTAAAAAGAACTCGATAACGGAGGATGTAGATCATTGGTTTGTATCGAACCTCTACAATTATATCGTTTACATCATTCCTACCATTTTACTTATTTTTATTTACTTATGATTATTACTTAATTAATCAATGTGTTTGTGTTTTAGTTAATGTGAAATTATTATTTGAAAAAGTTTCAAAAACCAATTACGTCCCTTTTGATTAGTTATTTATTGGGTTATCAAACAAAATGGGTGCTAAGTATGTTTACTAATCTTCATAATGCACAAGACTTTTTTCTATATTACTATGATTGAGCATCAGTACTCATATGACATAATAACTAATTGATAATAAGTTTAAGGTATCTCAAGATTTGAGTTTCATTTATTATTCACCGATGTCATGTGAGATATCACTATGCTTAACATAAGTTCAGCACTAGTGCTCATTAAATCATTTTTTCCTTATAATTATGGGCATGTTAAATATTATCCAATATTAGTAAAAATTACTCGTCTTCTCTCTTTTATTGAATACTATTCAATTCGCTTTACGAAACCGTTTAACCTAATCATCACATAATTTTGGTGTGATGCTACCTTGCCCATAAATCAAATAATAATAATAATAATAATTTTGGCATGATGCTACCTTGCACATATATATAAGCCCATGTTTAGGCTCCATTTTTTTCAAGGAAATACATTTTGGAATAGTTAGAATGTGTGGTTAAAAAATAAGGAAATTTTTTTGATTTACATATAAAATTATTTTATATGAGAATGTGGTTGAAAATGAGTATTGGAAAAACGAATTTTTATAGAAATGGAGCCCAGACATGGGTTAAAAGAATAAATAAAAAAAAAATAAGACTGAAAAAATGGAAATATATTTCTCTTCTTCCTCTTCCTTGTTTTATAATATATAATATTGACAACTATTACACTTTATAAAGATATTCAACATAAATGAAACACTTTTAGCAGAGTTCGCCAACCCTGCACTTGATTGAGCCGGCGTATCGTGTGAGCCTGCCAGCATATGAACCCGGCCTAAATTTCATCATATTCTTATGTTTCAAATTCAATGGATACGTTATCGTGTGCTTAATTGGTGGCCCTGACTCGACAAAGTAGGCTCCATTTTGAAAATTGTCTCCCTCCGATCTCCATTGCCATTTCATCCACTCACTCTCCCCAGCTTCTTGCCTCTTGGTCACCTATGTATTTCATACACCAAACGTAATAGAATGATTCATGACAATGTACATTCAGTGTACATTTGGTATACAGAGTTATATAAGATTTGAACAATAAATAAGACTTTAGTTTCTTTTTCTCCCTTAATAATATCCAATATTAAATATCTCTAACTTAATGCAAGTCTACATAAATAATTATTGCTTTGAATTTATGATACAAGTCGATGCTCTGTGTCAAGCTATTCCAATTAAAAGCCTTTTTCTATAATATTCAGGGTTATCTAGTCCACACTATCAAACATGTAGGGAAGATTCTATATGTCAATACCTGTGGCAACATAGCACCGTGTTTGGCACTGCCCAAGCGCATTCCACGTTGTATTGGTGCGTATGTTTTTCCATATTTTCAAAAAGAATAATGTTATTTACAGTCAACAGTCGTGATATGCATGTGGCGGTTAGTGATTTAATGCATGAGACAATAAAAAACTAACACAATAATGCATCAAATTACTAACTACATATATGCTATATGTTGCGTAGAACGACTACGGTAATGAGCTACTGTAAATAGCATTACTCAAACCAAATTTGCACCTATATGTTGGAATGGACTTGGGGCTGATTTTTTTTCAATTTATTACCTGCTTGGTGAAAGGATGATTTGAGGCGTTGAATCGGTTGCCTTGGCTGATAATGGTGGGATGGGCACTGCCGCCAATGGCGTACATTTGCCACTGAGAATAGTCATTATTGACGATATGGAAGAACCCCCATCGACACCTTGGCATCCTTTGGACCAAACCTTTTCCAAAACGATTAAATGCAACTGTAGTCTGCATGATGACATCTCGACCGTGTTCATCATCTGCGCCTAACAGCATTACCTGCACAATGTATACAAAACATACTATAAACCTTACTCAAGATACAAGAAAATGAGATGTGATGAATCATGAGCCATGTTTGACAATTATTATTTGCAGAAAATAGAGTTTTGAATAATAATTTTTAGGAGAATGTAAGTTAAAAAGTGGGGAAAAGTTTGGGGTTTATGTATAGAATATTTTATTATATGAATGTGTAGCTAAAAATGAGTACGCAGAAAAAAGAGTTTGAAAATAATGAACGTCAAATAGAAGCTTAAGTGTTTAATGTGGTAGTATAAAAGAAAAAATGAAGAAAAAAAAAAAAAAACTTTAGGTTCAAGTTTCACTGCCCTCCATTAAATGGAAATATTCTGTTTAAAGCATTTAATTAAGATAGGAAACTTACATCATTATGATTATGGAATTTGCAATTGGAGATAGTAATAGCTGTTGAACCCATGATAGCATCAATGAGGCCATCAGTACACTTTGACAAGGAAACATGGTCAATCCAAATATTGCTTGCTCCAAATACGGAAATCCCATCTCCATCACTTCTTGACCGAAGCCCAAAATGATCAGCAGAATCCCTGATCAGGCCACCAGGTGCAGGCACAATATGATGAATTTTAATATTGTGGATTATAATATTCTTCACAAATTGGAGAGTAATTCCAGCCCCATGAGCAATATGGACTTCTACTCCTCTACCATCAATGGTCTTGTCACTAGTGAAAATGAGTTCTTGTTGGAGTCTGATAAACATACTGTGTTTAAAGATTATCCATAATGGCAGATTTTGAATCACTGCATGGCGAAGGGTACCAGGTTTAGGGTTTTGCATATCGTCGTCCGAAGGATTGTTAACGACATAATAAAGCCCGTCTCTCCCACCAGTCGTGTGGCGGCCGAAACCCTGGGCGCAATCTGCTAGCCGTTTTCTGTTTCTAGCCCAGTTAGGGTTGCACCTCCAGCATCTATCAATGGGATTTGTTGCCTTGCAGTCACCTTCTTTTAGGTGCCTCCTTGTGACATTACCATGTATCAATACCCTACATGAGAGAGAAAATTTTAAAAACCCATGAAAATAATAATATCGAAAGATTTGAACCAAGAATATATATTTCAAGGAAATTTAATTTGCGAACCAGGCCTTAATCACAATAACTTTACTTGAAAATTTAAAAACAGAAATTATTGAAGTCAAATATTTTAACATAATGTTAGGCAATTTGTTGTCAAACGACCTCCCTGGACGATAATATATTTCAAGGAAATTTAATTTGCGAACCAGGCCTTAATCACAATAACTTTACTTGAAAATTTAAAAACAGAAATTATTGAAGTCAAATATTTTAACATAATACGGGAGCGACAAAGGTTTTGTTCTCAAGTCTTACCTCAAGTAATTTTTTCATCGATGAAAAAATCAATTTGGCCTCTATATGATATGGCATGTTGAAGAAACCTTAATTTTTTAGATAGGATAGTCTAACAAAAAATCATTTTAACAAAAGGTGATTTAACAAAAATCTTCACAGAAATGTAATAACTTACTCGCCAACTTGTTCATTAAATTGATCAGTGAGTTCCTCAGGATTAGGGTTATACGCCTTGAACGAATCCTTCAAAGCATCTTTAGCCCTTTTCTTCATATAATCATCGTAATAAGCTGTATCTCTATGAGAGATCGTAAATGTTAAAACAAAGGTGAGGACGATGAAGAGGAGAAGTAATGAATTATGAATAATATTCATCTCCATTTGCAACGCTAGAAATTCTTGATCTTCTTTTTATATATATCTTTTGTTTTCTCACCAGCCTTCTTCTCTCGACACCAACATGCGAATGGGGGGAAGCCGTGGCTTATGAGAGATTTTCTTTATGCAACATTGTAGAAAACCAAAGGATTAATTTCCTAGGGTTGCAGTACCTAAGAATTGTGCAAGGAAATATATCACGTATACAGGTGGCGGAAAAAATGGAAAACCACTTAAATTGGAGGTTGACAGTTAATTATAGATTAACCAACATTTTTTAAGACAAAATAGTCAAAGGCTAATGCAAGCATGAAATTAAGCCCGACAATAAACGTTGTAAAACCCAACATTTTTTCAACCTAAAATCATTGTTCTATGACTTTTTTTGTGAAAAACATCTGGTTACTTCCCCTGTGATTTATTCATATAATCATTACATATTCTTCTTATTTATACTTTACCCTGCAAACGAAGTCAAACTTATGTGGCATTTTACCCTTACTAATAAAGAAAATAACTACATAATTTTTTTTAATTGATTACAATGTTTCAGATTTTGTAATTTACTAATTGAAGAATTTATTTTGTATTGTTGAATATTCTCAATTTTAAGGTGAATTTTTTTAAAATAGATTTTAGTTTGGTCCTAGTGAAAAGTCTATTCTTTCACATTTTCTTATCAAAATGTGGGATCAGTTTTTCCTTTTATGAAAAACACTTTTGTTCTGTGTACCTTGTGCAAGAAAGTCAGGAGAAGGAGATGAACATTCAAAATTTTCTGCATTATCTGTTGACCTCGAAATTTGGCAATGTCACATGACCTGTTTCAACTCTTCTTTCGTCCACATGTATATTATCTGCACACTTGGACAGCCACATTAGACTGCTCGTGAATATTGTTCTAATCAGCATGCAATGGTCAAGTGCACTCGACGCTCAAGTCAAATGGTGACTGTATATATATTTAGATGTGGGAGGAACACAATGATGAGAATATAGGTGTCAGGGTTTGAAGAGAGAATACTAGATTTGCAATGTGTGAGTATGGTTTCACAGTGGCATTACTAGAATAAACTTCCCTTTGAATGGTACAAGTGTGAGCTTTTATACAAGAAAGAAGTAGTGTCCGTTCCATATTTGATACGTAAATTCGTCTTGATTAGTAAAAAGGTACAAGTTGAAACGCAGTCACTCTATGTTACAAAGGCAATCTAAAAAGTACTGAAAATTTTACTGAGCATATTTGTTGTAGGGTGCTAAATCTGTTAGATATACACACAATATATTTAAACAGAGTATCTTTTGACTGAGGTGGTATTTGAAAAAGATGCTTGACATCTCTCTGAAGAGTCCATGGTCAACATCCAATTTGGAGGGTCTCAAAGCTGTCCCTGCCCATTTGTAGGCCGATGTACTTTATCCACACCTGTTAGAATTTGGGTGTGACCCGAATTCTTTTTGAAGTATTTGAAGTATTGAAGAATTCTAATTGAAGTGCACATCATGAAGAATTCAAGTTTGGAATGCTATTGGAATGCTATATCAAGTTGAAGTTCTATTTT
>CAIGRQ010146201.1:0-10673 GCA_903798375.1 Fraxinus sp. D2006-0159
TAGTTGGTATTGATCAATTATCGTCGAACTTTTGGACACCACATCCGGTTATGAATTACAAGAAAAATCCAATTCTATAATGATCAGGGTGTTGTAATTTTTACAACACTCTGACATTAGGCATATAGCATTGTTGTACGTGTTAGGAATCTTTAGAGTTCAAAGCACAATTCACAATACAAACTAAACAGCACAAAGCATAACGAAAACATAGAAACTCAAAAATACTGAAGCTGAGTTCTGCTTCCCTTCTATGGCCGGAAGTTATAGGTTCAGGAACAATCTTTCCATGTTTGCAATCACCATCCACAAAGAGAAATTTCAATAGAGAATGCACATATTCAATTTCTGGTCATCGATCGAGAACAATATCCCAGAACGCACAAATTCCAACTACAAATTTAGAGAAAAAACTACACCGAAATCAGCTACTATTCCAGGCCTGGATATACCCAATATTAACCCCTAAATCACCAGAAAAAATTACTTAGAAATCACACAAGAGAAGAAGAAGACAGACTTCACGAAAGAGAGACCAAGAAGGAAAGAGAAAATTGGAATAGTCTAGAATGAAAGAGCTCATGAGTCTCTCAAGGTGTCCAAGAGACAAAATATCTTGCAAGACTCAATCTCAATCGTCAATCTCATCCAACGGTCATAAGTGATTCAAATTAGCACAATCCAAGTGATTACTTAGCTACCAATAAGTGGGTGACATTTAAGGCACAAGTAAGAATAATAAACAATGTAAATGTCACAAATAGCATTAGTCTAGTAGTGATAGGAGAACCAATAAATCCCACCGTACGAATTATTAGATCTATAAAACTTTGCTATGACATTTGACCCTCGTACATTCGTAAGGGCCATAGTCAGTCCATTGCTAACTTTCAAATTCAAAAGTTTCTAATGTATTTGGCGATAGAATGGAGTCCTCATTTGCAAAATCGTGACGAATATCTTGTGCATATTTCACATTACAAATCTCTCGCAAATTCGATCACTACGTTTTTATGTTTAATTCTCAAAAAATTAGAAATCTTTTGTTGATGTTCGTTTTTTTTAGTGCAAAGCATTTGTTAAGTTATCTAGCTTAAAACGTTAGGACCATAATTCAATTTAACATATAACTAGATGATGTTGACCCAAGCTTCAAAAAACCACGGCCAAAAGATGAAATTATGACCGATGTGATTAATCACTAATTTACCGTGATTATAATTCGTTTTCTTAATAATTTCAACGAGTTTGACATATTTTATACTTTATCGAACATGGTTAAAAAGTGAGAAAACGTGTTTTGTGTACCAAACAATATACTCTACATTGCATGTTTGACAAGTAATTAACAAGAGATGCATTTTGTAAGCTACTTGGTAACTTCACAACCATAATTATATTCAGGTCTTCCACTTGTTATTAAAGTTGAATTTGAACAAGGATATAAATTATAATTTCATGTTAGGAACTTCAAAGCTTGCTGGATTAATCTGTTCAGTTTTATATCACGACCAATTTTAGGAAGAATTGACCACATTATTAATTAAAAATAAGAACACCACTAACCCACCCCCACATCGTACTTGTAATTTCCCGGATATATGGTATGAAGCAATCTTTGAAGATATGATATTGAGTTTAAACAAATAAGCTAGAATAAAATTATTGGTAGATCTTATGATTAAGTTCTCCCCAAGTAAAGATATATATGAAAGGTCATTTTCATTTTTGTTTATTAATTTTAATTTCACCTAAAACAATTGTTGATCTATATTAAATTGGAATTCGAATGTCAATCTGACAAATGAGAATGGTTTTCAACCTTACAACCACCAAATATAAGTAAATGAAAAAAAATTAGAAATAAGAATATTAAAATAAAAAGTAAGATTATCTAATTTTGTTATTTTTCAAAAACCTAACAAAAATATCAAGAAATACATTTGGTCAATAAGATTCATTAAAAATATGGATACCACATTGTACCTGTAATTTCCCCGAAATTGTATAGTTAATAGAGTAATAGACCAACCTTTGAGTTGCAGTTTATATAAAGGCAATACGTACAATTAAAATTCCATATTAACATCTTATTCTATCGACAGATATGGAACCAAGCAAAGACGGAGATGCTTATACGAAGACTTCGTGCCCGGAGCCGGAGGAGGGCAACTGGTCAACTGGGTTGTATGATTGCTTAGACGATCGCTCTAATTGTAATTCATTTCAAAGATTATCTCTTTCTTTTTATCTTTCCATTAGTTTGCCTATTATCTCATCAAAGTTATGTTGAGCATAATACTTTTTTTTGATAACCATTGATATTCGGGCCGCTTGCGCGCACTTTGATTAATTCCACGGGGCCCTGAAGTTTACAATCGATACTCACATCAGTGGTCTTGAAGGGACTCGAATTGATGACTATTGGAGAGCAAACTCAATGCCTGATTAATTGAGCAACCCCTCAGAGTTTATGTTGAGCATAATACAATAGATAAAAGCGTTTTTCTTAAAAATATCTAATATCGTAGCGTTTAGTTTGCCTACTCGTGATTACCTTGCTCATTTTTACGTGCTAATTTGAAGGTGTGAAGACTTTCTTTTGTCCGTGCATCACTATGGGGCAGATTATCGAAATAATTGATAGAGGAACAACATGTAAGTAAAAACATTAGAAATTCCCGCACTCTCTCCCTCTTTTATTTTTATATCCCTATTTTCATTTATATACTTGCACAATCGCTGATTTTAAACCTCATGAATCAAATGTTAAAGAGAAGCAGAAGTAGTTAATGTAATTACTTTTCTCTTTTACAGCCAGTGAAATTGGATGTGGAATATACACTGCTCTCCACATGGTCCACTGCACTTGGTTGTACACAAGCAATTACCGGTCGAAATTGAGGGCACTATTCAACTTGCAAGAATCACCTTGTGCAGATTTTGTGGTACATTGTTGCTGCTGTGTGTGTGGCATTTGTCAAGAATACAGAGAACTGAAGAATCGTGGGGTCGATCCCTCTATAGGTAATGCACTAATTTTTTAGTACATTGAAAGCTTTTGCAAAGGAAACAAATAACACCCTGAAACATGTTCAGGTTGGGAAGGAAATGTTGAGAAGTGGAAAAGCGATGGAATTACGTTGCCACCACTTTTTCCACACGACATCACCCGCTAAGCCAACTGCTCTTTATAATTGGTGGACATCTTCGTGTGATCAACTATGAATCTATGACTAAATAATATCATTTACTCTCCATTCTCATGTTCATAAAATATGTCTGATTGAAATTTGTTGAATTTGATATCGAGATTGTATTGTTGTACTCACCATGTGCTATAAGTATTGAATGGTGTTCACGAAAATATATTTCGAATTAAAATTACTGCAATTGTACGGTTTATTAACAAGTAATAAAATAAACTTTTTGAATCCTAGTATTGTCCTACGAAGATTGATTAGTTCAATTCCTATTACCTTGATATTAACCGAAACTAGAATACAATGACGTTTTGTTGTGATGAAATTATAACTAACAAAGCTAAGTATGTGAGTAAAAATGATTTAACTAAATTAAATACAAACAACGTTAAATGTTTCAACTTCAAAAGCTTACATACTTGAATGTACTAGGATCACGAATTCTTAAGTAATAATCATTTTAAACCTAGTTTTACACTTTAATACACGATTGAAATATTGACGAATCAGTGTTCCTAGATTATTTAATAATTTCTCTCGAGTAAAATCAAATATATTTTCATATGTGACCAGACTATATCTCTATGGTGGATGTGAACATAGAGGAATGCATGAGTTTTTGTGAACACTTAAAAATTCACATAGGGTATAGCAATATATTTCTATCCCTTATCGGACCTTATGATGATTTATACCTTGTTGAACCTATTTTCTTTATTTTGAATGCATGAAATAGATCACCGCACTCATACAATTAATGTGCACAACAATCGTGGAGAAAATAAATCAATAAAAACCATTCGAATAGTCAAAATGTGTTTTTATTTTCAAGATTGTAAAACTAAGAAATCAAAATCATATTACATAATTCATCATTTTCTAATACAGAATTAACCTAGCCTAACATGATGGAAAGAAGAAAATTAGAAAAACAATAAAGAAACGACATCACCAATTAAATTCTTGACTTTAATCTTCGCTTCGTGGTGTTGTTCTTCGCGTAATTCCTCTTTTTCTCCTCTCAAAACCCTTATGCATATTTTTTTAGGTAAAAAAAAAAAACGGTTTCGATTCGATTTTTTGGTTTGACGATTTTTGCTTACAGCCCTAGCTTGCGCTTCAGTTTTTCCCTTAATCCTCTTCACAATTTGAGATGTTGAAAAATATACATTGATATGCTTCCATTTGATTGATTTGAGATGTTCAAATCAATACACATTGCACCTTCAATGCTAGTGTATTTTATTTTTCTTAGTATACTCCGTCCTCATTTTTTTTAGGGAAAAAAAAAAAAAAAAGGATGCCTAAAATCTTGTTACCAAAGTAAGGTTTCAGTTGAAAAAGGAAACAAAATCTCGCCAAAAGTTTGTAATGTGCGGTCGCATAGTACATTTATAAGCTACCGCATAGAAGGATGTCCAATTATCAATTTTGGCCCTAGAATGTATAATGCAGTCGCATCAAATTAGACCTATGCGACCGCATATGTATACGTTTTTTTTTTTTCCACCAGACATCACCTTCAATATTTTGATTATATCTTTCTCTCCTGATATCCAATTGAGATGATTCAAAATGATTTGGAAAGATCACTCAAAGGGCTACAAATCTTCCGGATATACAAGTTTTCCAATTCGAGCATTTACTATGTCAAAAATGGGTCTCAAACTGAGATTGAAAATTCGAAGCATAATTTTTTCGGTTGGAAGTTAATATGTGATAGTATTTGGACTATATTTCATCCCTTTGACTTCTTTTCTCATCTAATTGATGGTTAACACTCTTAAATCTTCATCATGATGTTCGACGAAACTTTTCAATATTTGCATATCAGTTCTTGTACTTTATATTTGATACAATTGAGCCATTTTTCGTTATCTTTGCATCCTTTTCTCAAATTTTTCACCAAATATTGAGTTTTACCTACAAAATAAAATATAACACAAGTTAGATAGTTCTTTTTTTTATCCAAAAATGGTAAAATATTATCATTTAAAATCTCGAATAAATGTAGAAACCACACTTATCAAATGGTAATGATGAAATGGATTTGTTGCAAGAGATGAAGTTTGAGTAAGGGCGCAAACAAAATCATTTTAAACGGTTTGAGAAAACTTTAAATCAAACAAATTTTTGCGATTCATTTTTAGTTATAAATCATAGTTTTAGCAACGTGAACAGTTAACATCTTTCAGATAAGTGAAAAATAAATATATATTTGAAATAATATTTTGATACTTAAAATCAAAACCTTTCGAAAAATTGGAGCAAACTACAAAATAAATTGTCACATTACAAGTTTAAATCGATAAATAACTATTTCCCTAAAGAGAAATTGGAGCCGACTACAAAATAAATTTGTAGAATAATTTGAACTAATAAATGATATATTTATCTTGGGTAAAACAAGATTTCTTTTTTTAAAGATTACGTTAACAATTCATTTCAATCAATTTTCAACTACAAAACCTAAATCTTCAAACGGTTTGATTCGAGTTTGACCGAATGATGCGAATCCACAAGACCCAAATGAACGACTTCGAATCCAAAATCTCAACAAGGCTTGACAAAATGATGGTTGATAGTTTTTTTTGTTCATCCCTAAATTTAAAATTGGAAGTTGATTATTTCTACAATCTCTCCCCTTTAATAACTATTTAACATGAATAAATGTTAGATTGAGCTACTAGTTCAAAAATCCATCCCAAACTCAATTCATTGGGCCGACCTCTATTTCAAGCATGCTCATGTATTATAAGCATCGGATTTAAGAATTCCAAATTACTTCTTAATCCTATTAAAGTTTTGTTTGGCTTTTGAAATTGGAAATGAGTCATTCAATAAGCAAAGTGCAAGGCCTGTTTACTTTCCTTTTTATTTTGAAAACGAATAATAGTAGAAACCCCCTAAAAATGTTTCCACGTTCGATATACCTCCATATTTATTAAAAATTGTAGAAAATTCTCTATTTGAAACCTTTTGTATGAAATCATCCTGCAATCAAAATCCGTCAAATTTTCTATTAAAAACAATAAAAAATGTCGAAGTTAAAAATGAATAATTGTAATTTCAATACCCAGTTTTTTTATTTTTTTTATATGTACCATCTACAATTCCAAATTTTAAAATTTTACCCACCCCGCCCCTTCTTACCCCACTACACTTCATCTTCTTCTCCAATTTTTTTAAATGAAATAATAAGAAAAATAATCCCATTTAAAAGAGAAAATTTCCCATTTTAGACGGGATTATTTTCCTTCCTTAATCTAAAAATTTACAGCATTCCCAATTCAATTTGATCTAAAATAAGAGCAGAATCAACAAATAATTATAATAGAAAACACATTGCAATGCTTACCAATTCGAAGCACTTCTTTTTACACTATTTTGAAAACCCAATCACTCAATCGTATGTATATGTAAAATACAGAATTTCCAATTCTAGCAGGAAAGGGAGGGAAACAAGCACTTAATTTAGAGTGAGTAAATAGAATCACGAGGAGAAGGTACAATCCTCGATCTTTTGAAAACCTCTCTGCGCGATTCAAATAATCTCCACAGAGTCACCAAAACCTTCAGTATTGGCCTCTTCAGTACAATTCTCATCTTTTTTTGATGTGATCCATGATACAAGGATAAGTTCAGGTAAGGATACATTGATCGTTGAGGAATGACATAGGACTAGGTCGCAAGCGAAATGGGTTAAATAAGCAATGTGACTATTTGCTCAAACCACGACAGATGAAACATTGATCACGACAAGCAAAAAGATAATGTTGAGCATGGGAGATGAAACGAAGTAGTGCAACTTGACTCAAGCAATGGATGTGGAAGCTGGACGAAACAACTATGCGACCACATAATTGTTTAGGGTATGTGCTCGCATACCCCTTTACCGAGGCCACAAAGGAGAAGCTCAAATGATCTGTACGACCACATAGATTTACACTATGCGGCTGAGTAGTGTATTTTCGACCGCAATTTTTTCAAATTTCGCGCAATCTTCTATTTTATTTGAAACTCTATTTTGTGATATCTTTTATTATGTGTAGAGTTTAATTCCATTTTTACTAGGGTTTTAAGGATTTGATATACATGGAGTTATTATATTCATTGTACACGCACAATTATTGAGATATATATTGCAAAAAATTATTGATTTCTTCTTGTTCTTCTTCTAATTAATTATGAACTTATCAAGATTATTTTTTGTGGCATTCAAACAAAGCGAGTAAGATTCTTGAGTTTTGTAATCGTGGGATCAACATATTTTCGACGATTTTATTGGTTCTTTGGTTCAATATTTTTGAATCAAACTTAAATATTGATTCTTGGCCTTCTTAGGATTGAATCAATCTTGTGTGGGTTTCCTAACTTCAATTGCTACATGGGTTCGCATCAATTGATATTAGAGAAAGGCTCCAAAAATCAAGGTTATATCCTTTTTTCTTTGTTGAGTCTTTTGTTTTTCAGTCTTCGTGTTCTTCAATTTTTTTTTTGTCTCGAATCTTTAAAATTTCAAAACTTGTTTGTGTACTAATTTAGCATCCAAATTTATTTTTGTTTCTTTTGCTGGTATTTAGTTGAATTTCTGAGCAAAAAAATCAAAGTTTTGAAAAAAAAAATTGCCAACAGCATATAATTTCATTTTTTGAGTAAAAAAAATATATTCAATTCAATAGTGTCCAATTCAAATTCAATGAACACCTTCTTAAATTTTTCCTCAGTGTTCCATTCAAAGTGTTAATTCCTCTTCTCGAGTCATTCTATAGTCAATTTTTCTTACTCAAATTTTTGTTTAAAACTCTACAAGGATTGAATTTTGACTGAGATTGAATTGGTTTTTTGAAGCACTTGCATGAAAGCATTGAGTGGAAAAAAGGTGAGAATGGTGAGACTAATAGAAGGGAAAAAACAATTTAAGTGATATACGAGCGTATACACTTGAGAAAAATATTCAATTAGATTTAGGATGTCAGATAGATACAAGTCTACTTCAAGCAGGAATAATAATCAAGTCAACGTGTCGGATGAGGTGATACCATGGTTCAAAAGATTATTTGATGATGCGAGAGACGAATTTGATATGCAAAATACATTATATGCTAATTTATATGGGGAACAACCTAGAGAAAGTCTTAACGCAGGGAGGCAAGAAAAGCGGGATCATAGAACGAATTTTGTTGGTGAATGCGAAGCGAATAGTGACATTAATTAATGATGATGCATTGATGGATGTCGAATTAGGAAGAATGAGAGATAGATGAGTTATGCATGAAAATAGGGGTAGAGATCTTGTCAGAGATGGTGTTGATCGAAGTATGGACAATATTAAAATGAAAGTTCCTTCATTTAAAGGAAGGAGTGATTCAGAGGTTTGGAGTGAAAAAAGAAAGTAGAGTTGATATTTGATTGCCTCAACTACTTGGAGGAAAAGAATGCAAAGATTGCGGTACTTGAATTTATCGATTTTGTTATCATTTGGTGAGATCAAGTAGTAACATCTAGGAGTAGAAACCGTGGCTTATTAATACATGGGAAGAACTGAAGGTTACCATGCAGAAGAGATTCATGCCTAATCATTATTACAGGGAGTTTCATCAAAAATACCAAGGTTCTAGGAGTGTGGAGGATTATCACAAGAACATGGAGATTGTTATGATTAGAGCGAATGTTGAAGATGATAGAAAGGCCACCATGGCCCGATTTTTTAATGCTTTGAATAGGGAGATAGCTAATGTAGTAGAGTTACCACATTATGTGGAGTTGGAAGACATGCTATATGTAGCTATGGAGGTGGAAAGATAGTTGAAGAGAAATGGGACAACTAGATATTCATCGAGTTTTTTGAGGTGTAACTCTTTTTGGAAATCGAAGTGGGATAACAATAAATGTGATGAGATTGTTACAAAAAGTAGGACTAAGCTACCAAAGGGAAGAGATGAAGTTGTTAGCAAAATTACACCCAAAACGGACTTGTAATCTTCTAAGGCTCGGGATTACAAATGCTTTAGGTGTTTGGTATCGGGGCACATTGCTTCTCAATGTCTAAACAAAAGGGCAATGATTTTGCATGGCAATGGAGAAGTTGTGAGTGATAGTGATGGTGATGATATGCCTGCGTTAGTGAATGCTAATGATGGAGATGGAATAGCATACTAGCTAGAAGGTGAGATACTTGTGGTGATGCGTGCTCTCAATACACAAATTAAATTAGATGATGTGGAGTAGTAATGGGAGAACATTTTTCATACTAGATGCCATGTCGAAATATGGTTTGTAGTTTGATTATTGATGGAGATAGTTGTACTAATATTGCTAGTACTATACTTATTGAGAAATTAGGATTGATTACGATAAAACATCATAAGCCTTATAAATTACAGTGGTTAGATGAATGTGGAGAGGTTAGGGTATGTACGTGAGTTTTGTTGAATTTCTTAATTAGGAGGTATCATGACGAAGTGATGTGTGATATAGTGCCTATGAATGTCGGCATATTTTGTTGGGAAGGCCATGATAGTATGATGGGAAGGTTAAACATGATTGATTCAAGAATATCTACAACTTTGTAAAAGATGGGAGAACTGTTACTTTTGTACCATTAACACCACAACATATTTATGAGGACCAATTGAGATTAAGAGGTGAGGAAGAAAAGAAAAACAAAGAAAGACCAAAGGAAATTATGAGAGAAGATATTAAGTTAGTTAAATGTGAGAAGAAAATAGTAGAGCTACAATATAGAAATGAAAGAGAGTCTATTGAGAGGAGAGAAAAATCAAAAGTGAGTTTCTATGCAAAAAAATGTGAGATTGAGAGGGTTTTAGTGAGAACTAACAAACCATCCCTAGTTTGGATATTTCTTTATTGCGGGAACTTAAAAACTCGTTCCATGAAGACTTATTTAGTGGGATACCATTCATTGAGTATCCAATTGATTCGATACAAGTGGAGAATTTGATGAGCATTGAAAGAGAAGCATTTAACTATGACATGGTAAAGAATTATTACTCCATACATAGGTCAGATGCTGATCTAGCATTTAGTAATATTTTTTCACATGCGGCATATACTATTACATATATTAATGCATTTAATATTTCTGTGAGAGTAATAAGTCATTTGTCACATGCATTCATAGACAATCAATTAGTAGTTAATGATATTCTAATATGTTGCAAGAAATTAATTAAAAATTAGGGTGCATTGTTGGTGATTTGAGGCATGTGGAATTTATATTTCAATCTTGAAGGCCTTAACTATTTTGGTTCAAATCTATGGAATATGTTGGGAACCTATTTAGTATCTTCTACTACTTGTACTACACAATTTGATATGGTTTATGGTTTAAATCCGTTAACTTTGTTCAGTTTAATTCCTTTAACTATTATTGCAAGTGGTAACTTAGATATAAAGCAGGTGATTGAATTATATGCATCTCAAGGTAGCAAAAGGAAGATGCGTAAA
>CAIGRQ010146235.1:0-16878 GCA_903798375.1 Fraxinus sp. D2006-0159
TTCCGGGTGGAAAATTATACCAATCAAACATACTTATTTAACAATTCCCTGGAAAACAAGTTCTAGGCAATATTTTCCCTGGAATTCATTTTCTTTCCACCCATTTTCCACCCTACCAATCAAACGGACCCTTATAGAATTTTGCATAAAGGCCACACATTCTACTATTTCTTACTCATTTTAATCCACTAACACCTTTGGATTTAATTCATTACTCGTGAATGAAAGGGGTAGTTTAGATGGAAAGAAGAAGGCTGACTTGGTGAAATCACTCCATGAGAAGGTATGGTTGTAAATTGAGAAGATAAATGAGAAATATGCCTCTCAAGCAAACAAGGGACGAAAGCGACTCACATTTGAACCAGGAGATTGTGTTTAGGTGCACTTGAGGAAATAGCATTTTCTAAAACAAAGAAAGTCGAAGTTGCAGCCACGGGGAGATGGTCCATTCAAAGTCCTTGAAAAGATCAATGACAATGCCTACAAATTAGATCTTCCATGTGAGTATAATGTTTTAGCTACCTTTATTGTTTAATCTTTCTCTCTTTGATGCAGGTACATATTCGAGAACGAATCCTTTCGAAGAGAGAGAGGATGATGTGATGGACGAGAGCAAGTTTGGACATGGAATCATTGATCGTTGAGGGAGGATTGAAGACTAGGTCACGAGCGAAGTGAGTCAAGGAAGATGTTTGATGCTCAAACTACGGTGGACAAAACGTCGATCACAATAAGCAAGGGAACAAATTTTATGTTGGGCTCGGAAGAAGAAACCAAATAGATCAACTTGGTTCAAGCAGTGGACGAGGAAGCTGTTCCGGAAAGCTATGAGAACGCATAGCATAGACAAGCATACGGCGGCAAGCCTCTATACCAAAACCAAAGGGGGACTTTTCAGTTTATCTATGTGACCTCATAGAGTTACACTATGCGGCCGCATAGTTCATTTCGGGCGAGAATTTCAATTTTCGCGTAATCTTCTATTTAAGTTAAAACTCTTCTGTGGTATGTTTCTGACATCTTTAGGACTTACATTATGTTCCTAGCTAGGTTTTAGGGATTCCTTATATTTACGAACGTTATTTTTCATTGTAAGACAGACAGTTATTGAGATATTATCAAGAGGCTAATTTGCTTTTTTTCGTTCTTCATTGAATTAATTTTGAACTTATCAAGAATTAATTTCTTGTAGCGTTCTACAAATTCAAGTAAGGTTCATAAGTTTTGTGATCATACTCAAGATATCGTTAGCAATTATCTTGGTTCTTTGAATTCAATAATTTATTGGGTTGAACTTTCAAATGTTGATTCTTGGCTTTCTTGAGATTGTTCTATTTTGTCATGGGTTCCGTAGCTAGAATTGCTACGTGGGTTCGTATTATTAAAGTTTTAAATATATTTTGATCCACGTGACGTCAGGACCATGATTGACTTCTGACTAGCGATCTAAGGTATGAAACTACTTTAGTTTTAAAGTTAACGAGTGATTACTTGAACCTGATATATCTTATTTGTAGAAAGTTAAATTGTTATATTTTACAGAAAATTCATCGTGATATTTATTTCCATAGAGCATGTTTAGAATTTATTACTATTTAATGTTTATTTAATGAATATGGAAATACACATGAGTTGCCATTTCAGAAGAAAAGTCCACACTGCAACTGAGTGTAAAACATTGAGAATTTTGTCATATTGTAGGAACTTTTGTCACTATTTAAACTTTTATAATGAATGGATCGTAATTCCTTTTATTATAGACATGATGAGAATAGGAAAAGTAATTGAGAGAAGCAGTAATTATGTATGAAAACAATTAGGGGAAATTCATTGTTTGAGTATTCTTGATTTGCGTATTCGCAAAATTGATAGGCTTTGTCAAAAAGACTTAAACTGTCTAAGATGAGTTTGAAATTTAAGTGGTTTATATGTGACCCACTCCTCACCTGAAAGCCTTTTCAATTGTGCGTTATTCAAATCAACAAGATAAAAAAACAATATTGTAGACCCACTAAAAAAATTGATGTAGATCCCATTTAGCCAAGTTTTATTGGAGGCAATAAAAAAAAGAACAAAAATAACACTACTTATACTCAAATCTTATCTCATTGTCAGCTATATCATATTAGTTGGATTGACTTGAATGGCCTCTAATATACAATCTCTATATTTGAGGTTTAGATTATCGCTTACTTAGCACAAAAATTACTAGATGTTATGAGAGATGTCGCAACAGCGACCACCTCAACAGATACGTGGCAGACTTAGATCGTCCATGATAATAGAATATTTTCGCAAGATGCATCCACTCGTGTTTGAAGGTGGCCCCGATTCACTGGCTGCTGAAGAATGGCTTCGCCATCTTGAGCATATAATCAGGTTTATGGAATGCACTGAAGTACAGAAATTCCGTGTATGGTATTTATGATGGAAAACGGAGCACGACATTAGTAGGAGATAACTACTAGATCCCGTACCAAGGAACAACAACGTAGCCCTACATGGGCAGGGTTCAAAGAGATAGTGATTCAGAAGTACTTTTCAGCTACTTTAAGAGACAAGAAGGAAGTAGAGTTTAAGATGTCACTCACATCTGGTAGACACAGAGGAGAGACAAGCTCGACATTTGAGTATGGATTGAGAACTGACATCAGGAAAGAGTGGAAATATTCCAATTGGGTCTATATTAGGGAGTTCTGGAGAAGGCTCAGGTGTATCCTTTGATGATGAACAGACTCGTGAATGTAGTAAACACCAGACTGGCTCCATAGACATACGTAAATGGTATGACAATATCAAGAGGAATGGAAAAGGTCCCGATGAGAAGGGAAAGATAGAAATATGAGCCAACACAAGTGACAAGAATCGACGACCACTTTGTACTAAATGTCAAAAACCTCATAAGGGAAAATGTCTGGCAGGAAAAGGTGTTTGTAACAGACGTGTCAAGTCAGGACACGTTGCCAAAGACTGCACTAAGGGACAACCTAAGAAGGCTGAAGATCAAAAGGTGGGCAAGGCTAGAGTTTTTGCTTTAATACAAGAAGAGACAGAGCACGATTGTAATGTGGTGGCAGGTATCATATCAATCTCAACATGTCTGATTTTATATTAGTTGATTCAAGAGCTACACACTTGTTCATTTCTTCAATATTCGTTTCAAAGTCGAATATAGAATATGTACACATTGATAACATATTAGAAGTATCACTGCTGTCTGAGAAGTTGCTTAATGCAAATTATATAGCGAGGAACCTAAATTTGGAATGGATGGAAAGATTATTAAACATACTTAGTGGTCCAAAACATGAAAGATTTTGAAGTTATATTTGGAATGGAGTGGTTGTCAAAAAATCATGCAACCATTCATTGTTCTGAGAAGGATATATTTTTTCAACAACCAGCTAAAAAAGAATTTCATTTCTTTAGAACAAGGGATTTAGACTCTATCATGACTTATATCATCGGCATAGGCTAAACGCACGTTGAAAATGAAGCTTGCTAATGGATTTTTAGTGTCTTCGACCAACATTGATTAGAAGAAAATAATGATTGATAAGGTTCGAGTGGTTAGGGATTTTTCAAATGTATTTTTAGAAGATTTACAAGGAATGCCTCCAAACCGAGAGGTTGAGTTTATTATTAAATCCACTAAGATTCCTATATGGAAATGGGAGCACATCGCGCTATATATTTTATAGTTGGTTTTCCAAAATGAAATAGAGTAAATGGTGTCAACTCGGTTATTATTGACAAATTGACAAAGTCAGCTCACTTTTTACTAGTAAAGATGACTTTAAATATGGATCAGTTAGCTTAGATAAATGTTAGAGAAGTGATCAGATTACATATGATCCCAGTCTCTATTGAATCAGACAAAGATCAGAGATTCACTTCAAAATTTTGGAAAAGTTTTCACAAGGCAATGGGAATTAAGCTAAACTTCACCACTTTTTTTCACCCACAGTCAGATGGTCGGTCAGAGAGGACTATTCAAATTCTAGAGGATCTTGGAAGAAGCTGGGAAAAATATCTACCATTGGTAGAATTTCCCCCCTAATAGCTATCGTGCTACCATAGGAATGGCCCATTATAAGGCTTTGTATGGTAGAAGGTGTAAATCTCCACTTTATTGGGATGAAGTCGATGAGTGAAGAGTCTTAGGGCTTGAAATTATTGAGCGGACAGTCGAAACTATTGAGAAGATTCGAGCCAGAATTAAAACTGCCCAAGATTGACAGAAAAGTTATGTAGATAACAGAAGAAAAGATCTTGAGTTCGAGGCTAGTGACAAAGCTTTCTTAAAAATAGCGTCTATGAAGAGAGTCATTCGATTTGGCAAAAGGGGAGAGCTCCAACCAAGATATATATAGGACCTTCTGTGATTTTGAAATGTGTGGGAACTGTAGCTTACGAGCTATCATTACCTCTTGAGCTTTCAGTAGTACACAATGTCTTCTATGTCTATATGCTTCGAAAATATGTTCACGTGATTAATCAGGATTCATTAGAAATTCTTCCAAATCTAACTTACGAGGAAGCTCTACTCTTGTAGTCATTTTGGATAGGAAGATCGAATACTTCAAAATAGAGACCATAAGTGGAAATTGAGTATGGGTATGACCTAAGTAAGAATGAGATGTTCAGGTTTCTATCCTACTTGAAAAGTATGTTATGTGCATAATTCACTTGAAAATCTCTACCGAATGTATTCATATGCTCATTCCAAATCTAAAATATTTTTCAAATGCTTGATTGATCAGAGTTGGAGGTTGAGACTGCTAGTAGAGTCCATGTCGCTGGATTGAGAATTTTGCAATCAGAATTATATTTTCTTTCAATATTTAGTATTTAGTTTAAAATTATTTTGCAATCAGAATTTTATTTTTAAAATCGATGGATTTATATTTTATTAGTCGATTGAATTTATTTGACATATTATGAGTCAATAAAAAAGCTTATTTTGTTCCGCAAAGTTGAAAAGCTTATAATCCTTTTATATAAAGTTGAAAAGCTTATCTTCATTTGGCATGTGTGATCGTACAAAATCTTGTAAGTGCGGGATATTATGGACAAGCAATAAAGTTATGAATAAGGTATCATCCAGTATTGATTATCAATTCTATAATAATCTAATTAAACTAATAATTCTAATGAGCAAATTATGAAAGCTTTTGTAAATTAGGTTAAGTAGGTACTAAGACTTCGAATCACCCTAATTATTTCAATTTAATACAAATCAATATCATGACAATATATTTATTCTTGTTGATCAACATTCGTAAATTATTTAATAATCTATATAAAGTAGAATTAAATATGTCATCTAATGTGACCTTTCTATGTCTCTATGAAATATACGAACATGAAAGTAAGCATTTCAACATTAAAACACATGTTAAAATCATGCAGGGTACATGAGTATATCTCTATCCTTTATCGTACCTAACAACAATTGTTATAAAATGCCAAATTCCTATTCCTTCTCTTGAATGATAATTTAAATCATATAACAATTCAATTAGTAGCTAATTAATTTAAAAACATTAAGTCATGTGACAATCTTCCAAGAATAAACATATATTTGGCTTCAAAATATTGAGATTATATTAAAAACTCATAACAATTGTTCATCTATGTCTTAGTAATAAAAGTTTAGCCTAGCATTACAAAGTTGCAAGAAATCGCAATAATTTTGTAAAATATTGAAGAAATAAATGATGAATTTTGAATCTCTTCAATGGTTTCTTGATTGTCTCCAGTTGCATCATTCCCTTCTTTGCCCAAAAATCAAGGTTCTCTTCAAATGATTGAATTCTTATAACTTGCCTCTTGATTTTCTCGAAAGGATGGTGATCTGCCTCTCTTTTTGTGCAAGATTAGTGTTTAATATGATATAAGAGGGGTTATGACTTATGAGAGGTAGATAGAAAACGTATTTATAAGGGTCAAATTTAGGTTGAAATTCATTTTGAATTTGGAGTTTTTGTTGAAAAAGGACTATTGGAATGATGAGTTAAAGTTAGGGCTTGCTTCTGTAATTTTTCCCCTTGTGAATGCACCCTGAACTATTGTTGCATACGCAACAGCCCCGAATTTTTTGAGTTGAACAATTTGGTCCTCAAATTCATTAATTGCTCAGTCCAACTCCTTTTTTATTCAAATTTCAGTCTTTCAACTTCTAATATCACCCAATTGAGTCTAAGAAATCTAACTTGTGTTTCCCTTGTCTGAATCAACTTTTATTTATTTGTGATTTGATCCTAAACTCTTCAAATGTTGCATTTGACTCTCAAAACTTACGAATTTCATCCGATAGCTCAATTAACACTTCCAATTGATTAATTTCAACCCAGTTTGTTGTCAAATATACTTTGAATTAACTCCATTTAAGTTCCAATTTCACCTTTTGCACTCTAATTTCATCAAGTGCATCTAGATTTGTGTTTTTCCTACAATAATCAACATTTAAACAAATTATTTAGTAATAAATTCAGATAAACACTCAAAATTAATTTGTTCGTCCCGAACAAAATTAATACTTATCGTGAACAAACAAATAACGTAGTTAAATAGCTTCTCATTTTGTCTCAAGTCTTGAAATCACTTGAACTATTCATATACCACCTCCAAGTTATCTCACCAAGATTAATTCTTCCACTTATTCAATATTAGATTGATGTGTGTGTGCATAGTCAATTCAATCACAATAATCTTCATAGATGATTATTTCCCAACCCTCAATGGTCAAATATTTCCCCACTTCACTCGTAAATTGCACACTCCAAACTTGTTATGTATTTTGTCTCTTGGAGTGTAAATTCTAAAAGTTGAATTCTCTTTACTCATATTCCTTTTGCTTCTCAAGTGGGTAGGATTTTACCAATGATAGTCACTACCTCAATTCGTGTTCATTCTCCTTAGATTTGAGTGTCTCAAACTCCAAACTTCACCTAAATAAGTACCCTCACTAAAATTTCAAATTCACAAGTAAATATCTAAGACTAAATTGGGCAAAAGAAGTTACTACCTCAATTCGTGTTGATTCTCCTTTGATTTGGGATCTTTTATTGGTTTTTGAGGATAGTTTTCGCTCTACATTACAGACAACATTCTCTTCTGGTAGATAAACATTGGTCATGAATAAGCTAGATTACTCAAAATTAGCTTCGCACAACAATATAGGAAACTTTTTTCCATGTGCCTTAGTTAGTTAATGTCTTCTACTTTTTTGGGATAATTAATTGGAATCAAAACTACTACCGTTTGGCATTCTTTAGGTTCTAACTATTAGTCAAAAATCTCTCCACACAATATTTTCGAGCACAGAATCAACACATCTCTTGGTAGCTTCTAACAGTGGTTTAACCATCCCCAAACTCAAGCTTTTTTATGCTCTTGGTGCCTCAAAAAAGAGCCACATGCTTCTTTTACTGTTTTTTACGCAAACAAGTTTTTTTTTTTTTTTCTAGGCCGTATTGACCTTTTTTATTGTAAACAAAATGTTCCTATTCTAACTGCAATCCTAGATAACTACATGCATTGCAAATACTTAAAGCAAAATAAATATAAAGGGTAAGAAATTGTGTTGCTTCCCAATAAGCACTTAATTTAAGGTCTTTAGCTAGACTTTGTGGAGAAGTTAATCAGGGTGGTTCAAAGTGAACTTAACCATCAAAGCATTGAAAACAATGTTCAACATGGCCAACTTTTGAATTTTTTTTATATCGCAAGTGTACCATATCGTAACAAGCAGTATAGTGGATCCTTGAGTCCAGATATCATTCCCACGAAGACTATACTAAATCTAATTTTTCTAACTCCTATTTGATAAAAGCAAGTAAATAATTATGATGGTCATGATTTTTCTCCTAAATTACTTTTAACAAATTGAAAATATAATAAGATTGCTAACAACGGATAATTGAAGATCCAAATATGTAATGAATATTAGGGCATAAAAATTGTATATATTGATCACCTTAATTCTTAATTCAAGATTCATAATCTAAATGTAGCGTTCGATCGAATTCTTCTATTGTATTCAATTTACCCCTCTCAAATTCTCATCGAGCCTATTTAACTAATTAAATTTCATATCTCTATGTGAATCAACCTTAGTTAAACGAAACACTAGTTCTAAGAATTAATATTATGATCGCAATAATTAGTATATGTATCTACACGTTATACTAATTTACCAAATTTTACTACATGGTCTAAATTTCAAACTCACTTGTCGATTCGTTCGACTCACATAATCATCAAATTATTGACCAGGTAATTTAATATATGAAACTCATAATAAAATCAACACATAAATAAATAAATAAATAAATCACATAAATCTTGAATAGAAAATTAAAGGATCACAAGTCAACTACATAACCCTAATATAAAAATTAGTTATTCATACCGTAAAAATAAAAACACGCAAAGTATAACGATATCACCAAAAATTGACGAAACATGAAGCTTCTGGCGTATGCCATCTCCTTCCTTTTTCTTCTTTTCTCTCTCTCTCTCTCTCTCTCTCTCTCTCTCTCTCTCTCTCTCTGTGTGGATATCCAGCCATAGCCACCAATTTTGACTTTCTGCCTTTTTCTTTTTTTTTTCTCTCCTTCTTTCTGTATTTCTTTCTCCCAGCACCGCCTTTTTCTTTTCAATGCAAGTTAACTTGAACTCATTTAATGTAATATTTCTTTCCAAGGTTTCATCTTTGAATTTTGTCATTTTTAGCCACTTTTGCATTCTTTTCTCAATTCTTCATGAAACACAAAGTTTTACCTACAAAACACAATATAACATAAATTAGGTAGAATTTTATCGAAAAGATAAATATCATGATTCAGGGTCTCGATTTCTACAATTATCCCCAACCTCCTTCTCGATTCTCCAAACTTGATTAGCTCATTTTTAATCCTCGAGGTTTCCAATGATTCCACCTATTCCTTTTTTATGTGGGCAGTTGACATGAACTTCAATCTCCTTAAACTTTTTGGCTTTCCTCATTATGGGATGACTTTTCAACAGTGGGAAAAACATGAAATTTCTCTCGCTCATCATCCACCCTCAAGGTAAGCTGGCAAGCTTTAAAGTCCATAATGGCTCGACTCGTGGATAATAATGATCGACTCAAGATAGTCATGGGTATTCTTCTATGTCTAAAACAACGAAGTCAGCTGAAAATATGAATTGTCAACCACTATTCGAGAGTGTTTGACTAATTGATATGCCAGTTGAAGCTAGATTATTGTGTCCTTTAGCTCTTTCAAACTTAATTTCCTGCATACTAAAAAAGGCATTAGATTTATATTTGCTCCATAATCACAAAACAATTAAAAGTAGAACTATTTCCTATTGGCAAGATATTTTGAGACTCCTTAGGTCCTTTAGTCTAGGAGATAGTTTGGATTATAAGATGGCACTGCACTCTTCATTTAACACAACGGTCTCAAATTCATATAGCTTTCTTTTCTTCGATAACATCTACTACAAGAACATTGCATAACTTCACTGTCTTAAATTTTGATTTGAAATTATTTTTGCTAACTGTCCACGTGCACCTTATTTGTGGAAGGTACAATTTCATTCTATACCACGTCTCTTTATTGTAATTTTTGGAAGTTAAACCTCACTTGGCATAGTAATTGCCTGAATTGTTTTTACCTCTAACCTTTTGTAAGAAAATGATTCCTTAAAGTTTGTCTCTTGATTCCTCAAACAATCAGAATTGCTGTTGAACTAGAGCCTCTTTTCTGGTTGTTTTGCAACTGATTTTGGTTGGAATCTTCAACTATATGGAACCTTAGTTAGTTAGGTAGTTAATAACCATTTTTTATACCCCTTCGTGCCTATAAATACTTGTATTAGGTCTGACGAAAGAGGGCAACTTGGGAATGAAAAAGTAAGAGAAAGTGATATTAGGAAGAGTGGTAAAACTCTTGTAAATCTGGGTAAAAATCTTTCTGATGATTTCTAGTTTGTAAATCATCTTTAGTCTTGGTAAATAAAGGCTGGGAAGAGGATTTCTTCATGTTTTGAATTCATTCTCAGTGTTTATCTTGTTGTATTGATTCTGATTTGCAGAGTTCTAAATCTGTGTTGATTCCTCCTGGTTTTATTCTCTATTCTGTGTTCTTCCTACTATATTGCTTTTGTGGTGCATCAATTTTTGCTGGTTTATTTCACATCTTTATTGTTGTATTAAATCTAATTCTACATTAACATCAGATCTAAAGGCAGCCTTCAAAGTCACAACACCTTTTTTTTAAGCCTCTGAAGAAAATGAATATGAGGTATGTATAAAACTGAAATTTGTACTTTAATAGGCGGATCATTAATTATTTCATTCTCTGAGATACTTATGACCATTATCTACTATTTGAGATTTATTTCAGCGTCACTTTTCAAAGTGGGATGCCTTTCTAAGAATGCCCTAGCTACTTGTGATATTTGATTTTTCAAATTCTTTAAAACAACAGACTTTGAATCTGAAAATTTTTGTTAGTATTTTGTATGAATTGAGTTAATGCTTCAGTCATCTTGACAAATACTTTCCCATGAAGGTTTATTTTCCGACTGCAGAAAACTCAGTAGTGCATTCTGATATGGTGCACTTTGAGATGGACGTACACTACTCCAGGAGAAGTTGGACGATTTCTTCAACCCAAATTATATGTTAGAGTGGGGGTTATTTGTTGCCTTTGGTAGTTTTACATGTAATTCACATCTTCAGCTGATTTTAAAAAACGGGTTCTCTACGTTGGAGTCCTCACATTTCATGATTTACCTTGCAATGATTGCATTTAGACCTAGCTGCTTGAATTGTATTTACTCTTTGATTATTTGTCATAACGTCTACCTTTTCAGCTAGTGCTGCTTGCTTCCCTGATATTGCTATTAGTGTGGCAATCTTGTCTATCCTCTTGACTCTTTTTTCCCACCATATCTTTTAGTTGGCTTTAATGCACCAGTGAATGTTAAATCCTCCATTATTTCATGGCTTATGCTATGGGTATATAGCCCATAACATAATGGTGTCCATAATGGACACATGGAGATCCCCTATTGGGAGGGTGCCTGGGCCCGCAGGCACCCTTCCAATAGGGGATCTCCATGTGTCCATTATTGACACCATTATGCATAGCATTTTCCTTACTTCATATACCCAATCTACTGTCATTTTGGTAATTGACCTATCAAAGGTAGAGTTAATATTAGCCCTACTAGTCGGCTTTAGCCTAATATAGAAGTACTGTATTTGGAGCCATTTCTACAAACCATGTCGCGAATGTTGTCAGAGCAGCTCTTTGTATCTTTCTTATGCCTCATAATTCATTTCGAATAAAGTTGAGAGAATGTAATGATTTCATCCTTCAACTTGGCAATCTTCTTTGGTAGGAAGTATTTGTTTAAGAATTTCTATCTTAACAATCCCAAATAATGATGTTGTTAGGTGGAAATGTGTCCAACATATAAGACCACGTGCCCAGATTGTTATAATGAACGTAATGTTCGCTTTGGGATAGCTTAACCCATCTTACCCCTCACGGATTTTTGTTACGTCCCCAAGATTTGAACCCATGACCTTTCCCTTAACAAAGACTTAAGTTAAATCCTGGTACCAATTGAATATAAATCCCTGAAATTTTTGAATATATTATATGATAAAATGATTTATATGCATTGTTATGGTTGTTGTATAGTAAGTAATAAATGACTTGGGTTTAGATTGAAATTTCAAGGAAAGTTAAGGATTAAGTGCAACAGCTTGAAAGTTTGATGACTAGTGTAAATAAGAAAAATATTCATTGCAATAGAATTTTCGAAAGTCTCTATACGGCTAATATTGAGTTTTACGACTCCAAAATATGACCCACACTACTGAGCTTTACGCGATCTCAATATGACCCACATGATTACTTACAATAAGGAGCACCAATCCTTATACTATTGAACTTTCACAGGACATCAATACGATCCACAAGTTTAGAGTAAATGTTTTACAATGAAAACTCCCTCTTAATAAATGAATGAAGTACTTAGAAAGACTAACACTTTAATGAATGACGATAAATGATATCTTAAGTGTTAGATAAGAAAACTTTGATGAATATGATGATTTCAAAATTTGATTCAGTTAGTCAAAGTTTCTCAATGAGAAGATGAAGATGAAATAAGTGCAGTTTAGATTCAAAAACCTTCTCAAAATATCTCTTTTAATGAATAATAACAATAAATTAGGTACCAAGAGAGAGATGAGAAACTTTGATGAATATAATATTTTTCAAGTTTAATTCAATCAATCAAATTTTTGATATAAAGAACTAGAAGAATTAGATGCATTGTAAGTTCAACAATTTTCTTCAAAATATATTTTTCTTTTCTGAATGATAGAAAAAAATAATAATAATCTAGAGAGATTTGAGAAACTTTCATGAAGATTGTAATTTAAGAAGTTTGATTCAACAATTAAAGTTTTTCAACATGAAGAAATAGATGAAATCAATGCAACGTAAGTTCAAAGATTTTCTTTGAAATATATCTCTTTTATGAAGAATTAAGTCAAGTACAAAAACAGATATGAAAACTTTGAAGAAATACAGAAAATGAATGCAAATGTAAGCTAATTCTCTCAAAATATACATCACTTTGATGTCTTGAAAGTCTTTTGACGAATGGAAAGAGTGAAGATATTTATAAAGTTCAAAGAGCAAAACTTTCTGGGAAAATGGAAGAGCGTTCAATTGACCGCCACAAGTCCGAATGAACAAAATATAGTCATTAGCCAAAATAGTTGGAAGTCTGAATGTTCAAAATTTTGGACCGTTGGGTATTCCGGTTGACCACCGATTCTAGCAACACGACTGCTGGTTTCGTGCGGCCAATTCGGCCAATTTTCCAGTTTTTGATCCAATTTGGATGTTTTGGCAAATGTAGACTTTTGGAGAGTGTTTTTAACTAATTTTCATGGTAAATGATGTTTTAAAAATATGATATAAGTTCAAGCATCATTTTCCAAATCAATTTCACTTTTGATCAAATATTTTATACAAGTGGTAATCAAAATAATTTTTAGTGCACAAAACGATTTTTTGAGTTTTAAACATTCATTGTTAATGATCAAAGTATTGGTAAAGACATTTGAACTAAGAAGTTTAGTCTTTGATCTTGATCTTGATTATTGTTGTGATCTTGCTTTGACGTTTGGCTCTTAAACTCTTGATCTTGATATTTCTTGATGTTTGTCTTTTAAGTTCTTGTCTGAAATGATTTGACTTGAATGCCTGGCTTTAAGAGCTTCACTGTGAGTGCGATTTGTAATGTGATGGTCTCGATCTTTTAGTAGTGATTGATCAATTTTTACATTGAATACTTCGAAGGATAATAACCTAAAATGAATTATTAGAAAACAATATTAACTTGTTTGTTATGATCAAGACATTAAGGCTAAAGTCAACTATATGTCAACAATTTTCCTCTTTTTGATTATGACAAACATAATAATTTGCAGAGTAAGATTGAACAATTGATAAGGATTATAAATCTTAAATTTTGCATGTAATCCACATATTCCCCATATCTTTTACAAAACAATAGACATTCATTCAAAGAATATCATCTAAGCCATTCATTCAAAGCGTATAATCTATTTTCAATTCAAGCAAATCATCAATCTCATTTTCAAAGCAATTATTATCACAATTTCCCCCTTTTCAATATGCTCTTCAAATCTTTATCAAATCTATCTTATTCAATTTTTCCCTTTTGGCATATGCGAAGATGTAGCACATATGAGGACAAGAGTATGTCATATAAGATCAAAACTTTAAATCAACCATAGTATCACCCCTCAATTACTCACAAAATTCTGAATATGTGTAAGTTAAACAAGATAATAATCATCACGTTTATAGCAAAATATTAAAAAGAGGCATGAACGATGAAATGTTGAAAGCATAATCAATTGGGTAAAGTTTAGTTGGGTTGTGTGCCCATATAGTATAGTGTTTGCTAATGTAAAAATAACAATATTCTTATATTTAAAAAATTATTTATTTTATTTATTGTATTTATTTAATTATTGAGCATGCGAATTAAAGTGTATGGATCATTAGTGAATAGTGATAATATAAGTTGGGTACTTGCGTTGAGAAGCACAGTGTGACACAACTTATATTTTGATCATAAATAATTTGTTTACTACCTACATAAGGGTTGGCACCTTGTACCGAAAGGTTGTAGTATTGTCTGATTCACTATTCGGGTTTGTGATTTGTCCTTATCAAGGAAATAGTTAATGCTGACCACTTGGTGTGTATTGAATGGACCACATGTTGAGTTTAATTCTATAGCACGACTGTGCGAAGAAATAAATTCAATTTGACCGTTGTGTATTTCATCTAAATCCCTTGACCTTTTATGAATATATTTTCTTGATTTTAATATTTTATTTATTTATCAGTGGGTGAGATCAATTTGATGGGTCAAATATCTCAATGAGTTGGGAACTTGAAAATGAGCAAAGTAGAGAACATGAATTCGTGTCGGGAACCGTCGCCCTAAAAATGAGTAGAGTGACTACTTAAATATTTTCTGTTGAACGGTTAAAATCATAGCTCATTATTTAGCGACAGCTAAATTTCGACATCTGTGATTTGTTCACAGGACCATTGAAGAAAATGGTACTTAAGTTAGTCAGAACAATTAAATTAGAGGGGCAAAACGATCATTTATGCTCATACCTAATTATCGAATTTCGAACGGGGATAAAATACATATACGACAGGTTTGAGGAAAATATTACAGATTTATTGGCTTCTTTGATCCTATATATTCCAAGAGTTTAGTTTTTTGCCTTTAGTGGAAAAAACAAACTGGGTGGTCTAGGGTCGACTAGACACGATCTAATTATTGGAGTTTGAAAAATATATGTCCAATTAGGTCCCTATAGTAGCTCTACAAAGTAATTGAATTTAATTAAGGGAAGTATATAATAGTTATGGACTTGATTGTAATTACAAAAAAGTTTTGCACTGTAATTACTATAAAAGTTGTACACTTAATTATAATTGTAATTGAAGTTCTAGAGACGTGTAATTAAATCTAAAACAATTGAATTTGAACTTTAATTAAAACTTCTACTTGGATTTTAATTAAAACTCCTATCTGATATTGGAATTATTATTCTTCATGGATTGAGACATATTTTATCTCTATCAACAAAGATTAGATGTACATAAAAATCCTACAACAATTATAATACATAATTCTATGTGTTCAAATTTGAAGAGAGAAAAAAGTGAGAAAAAATAATATTTTCTTATGGTCCAATCCAAGAATTAATTTCTTGATTTAATTAAAAGAAGGTGCCCAGACATCGGTATAGAGACTTTGGAGAATACCAAAGAATGCTTGGGATTGAAGCATCAAATTCTTGCAATTAAAAGATTGGAAGCTCGTGATCCAAAATACCGAAAGTTCATGATTCAGATGCAGTTCTATAATTGATCATCGAATTTAGGTAAAAATTCGAATCCCTAATTCTTGATATAATATACACGTGAACATCTAGGCGATCTTGTTTTCGCTTTCGCATTCCAACAACTGGTATCAGAGGGATCTAGATCATTCACGTGTTTGTTATTTTCGAATCTTGATTGCAAATTCTAGTCGAGCAATGTCTTTAACAAGAATGGTAGATTACGACTCCATCATCTTGGTTTAATTTTCTTTTCAATTAGATTAAAAATTTTGAGCTTACAGGACATGAATTATGTAATTCTTATTATTTTTTGAATCTTGTAAATTGATTGAAGATGGACAACTTGAAAGACAAAGAAGATCAAGAAATCACAGCAAAAAAAGGATGAACAGTGTTTGGGGCAGATGTCTGCCATGGGTAGACAGCAATTGTTTGCATGGCAAAGGATCGTGAATGAAGAATGCAAATAAATTGAGACTGCTGCCACCATATTCTATTTCCACATTGGAAATTTCAATCTTTAACAATGGTGGAAAATCTACTTGAATAGTAAAAGCTGGCACGAAAAAACGAACAGGTGATAACACCAAAGCGCAAGCCCTTCCATGAAATCGCGACTGGTTAAAAGGAAAACGTGACGTGCTGTTGCCTTTATAGAATCACCTCCTTCGAAAATGTATACCTTGGAAGAAATACTATACTCTACAGTTATTTTGTTATTTTCTCCTAATGCGAAGGGGAAAAGAGTAGGAGGTCTGGGTGGGAATGCAATTTTTGATACCACATACGTGTAGATTATTGACAAGATTATGAAAGCAAAATCCTGATACAGAAGATACTAGTAATGAGGAATTTTGTGGGCTTTAAAGGTTATTGTCTTGTTGAGGTGTGTTTCTTGAAGGCATATCAAGAACCTTAACTTATTGCAGATTTAATAAAGAAAACAAAACATACAGCTTACGTCCTTGATTCACCAAACATTTGATCATTAAGTAGATTACAGCAAACTAGAGATGAAAATGAACAAAATCAAACCCTGATCAAATACATTCAAATATTAAACTCAGTCCTTAATCTTTCTTGTTAGAGTAATATATATCTTGAAAGCCTTAGGGAGAAAGACAGGCAACAAGAATCCAAACAGATTGAAACACCAAAAGGCCATATTTGCAATGGCCAAGTGCTCTCCCAATGTACAATATTCTACTACTCCCACCATATTCAGCTTCCACCTTAGAAATTTCACTCCTTAACCATTCAACAGTGGTAAGGGCGAGATTTGCCATGCAGACAGCGTTTGCCACGGCAGATGGCTATCTGCCATGTAGACAACTGCTGCCACGTGGCAGAAAAATCATTGGCTTGGGTTCTTTTTATAGGGCCAGTTCGGA